>JAIUZE010074820.1:0-58626 GCA_022085475.1 Heliosperma pusillum
TTGGGAATGGAGACAGCTTAAGTACTAGCCATCTCTGCTTAGGGGGTCGCCTAGTAGAGTTTCTCATGTACTGTTTAGTAATGAGACAGGGAATGGGTTAGCTGTTGTCGCTAGGTCTGATCAGTCTAGGACTAGGATGTTTTCCTACCTTGTGGTATAGCCTCGAGTTACAGAAGTCGACTATTGACGGTACTAGGAACTTATGCCTGTTTGTAGACGTATTGGTCTTTCATGTTTGGATGATTCTATGAATCTTAGAAGGTGAGATGCAAGCCGGCTAAGGTTGATAGAGTTTGGATTACCGATTGTTAACTGATTCACATGATTAAGTGTTGATTAGGGTTTGAGTGTATCATGGCCATGTTAACGGTAACCTCTGAGCTAGCATACCAGCTTCCCTACCTCGTATTATAGTTTATTATCGGATTCACATGATAGCTTTCATATGCTAGGTTATATGTTAGTTAATTGTTTCCTAACATGAAAAGCATATCATATATGTTAAGGTTTTGTATTTTTCATATACATTGCTTTTATGTTATTCATGTTTAATTAAACTCGACATTTCGTGGCTGGGAGAACTCGGAGTTACTCCCCACTGACTGTGGCTTCCGTGTTTATATTTTAATGCGGTTGGCAGGTTTGTGATGCATACTTGGGTACATTGACGAGCTAGCGAGTGAAGTATTACCTTGGACCTATATTCGGTTCTTAGGATTGTATTATATTATACACTCTTTTATTTCCGTATTTATACGGGAGATATGTCTCCCGTCTTGTATATTTCTTTTGTATAATATTATTTCCGTTTTGTAATGAACCTTTTTATTTCAGACACCTTTGTTATGTATTCTTATCTTTTATGTATTTAAATAATTTTTTTTTCTTTCCGCAAATTTGAGGGTGTCACATGCGGTGTGATAATGACTCGTCTGGCATAGAGACTGACCGACTCCACCCCTAGTGAAGACTTTCCGGCCTTGTTTGAGGGTTTTCCCTTGATGGATTTGGATTACCTTGTCCGCCTTAAGTGGCCGAAAGAGATTGACGAGGGTGATTTTGCCTGGAGGGTGAGGGGGTTTGGGTGGGGGGGAGTGGATGACCCTACCAGTCGGGGATCATGTACCTTTGGCGGATGATTTAGCAAGGGCTGACTCCGACGCACTGGAATCACCTCCACAGACATACCTCATTCCCGACCATCTCTTGGAGGAGATGTCAGAGCCTGTGGTGACTACCCGGGGTAACAGAGCGGCCTTACCTATTCGAGGGGATAGGGTTGTGAGATAGGAGGTAGTGGAACAGCCGTATGTATGTCTAACAGGAGCAGGTCCACCAGCAGCCTTACTATCAGTATCCCTACTATCCTACTGTGCATGACCTACGTATGCACGTTAGCGAGTTGACTGAGCGTTTTTTGAACGCTTTGATGTTGAGGAACATGAAGAAGTTAGCTTACACGTACGGTGTGGGTACTAACTTAGCTTAACCGGCATGGTGGAGTGGGGTTGGTGGTGACCAAGAGGTATTTGACTATTATGGGGTGAAATGGGACGACTGGGGAACCTATATTAGCAATTGGTATGGGTGTCTCACCGGAGCGTGTGGTGTTCAATTTGGCACTCCGAACCCCGCGGAGTATGGAGGCCATAGTGGAGTAGAGGCATTGGGTCGCGATGGTGGAGAGGGGACTTCGGGAGCCGTCAACGAGGAGGACATGGATGAAGACCGAGAGCAGTGAGCATTGGCTCAAGATTATGATTGTGTACTTTTTTGGTTGTTATTCGAGAATTGTTAGTGTTTGAGACAATTTATTTGGTATTTTAATCGGCCCTAAGGCCAAGACTATTGTGTAACGATGTTTAATAGTTGTTGTGACTATTACCACGGTAAGACATGGATCGGGCGTGGTTAATCGGTACTCCGTTTAATATTTTATCTTATCTTAATTGTATATTTGGCAGAAGTTAGGTTGGCGGACAACCAGTCGTACTCGACAGAGTACATGAAACTCGATCAAGTACACCCGACACTCGACCGAGTGCGACCATATCAGAAGCTGCTATATTGAGGCAGAATTTTGTACTCGGACCGAGTGAACATCACTCGACAGAATTTCAGTTTGTTTAATTGATATTCACCGTTTGGTAAATTTCGTAATTTAAATTACATGCATGGGAATTGCTTACTAGTATGATATGGCAAATAATAACGATAACTTCCGAATTATGTGTAAGAAGTTCGACGGGTTTTACTACTATCACCTCACCTCTGGTCGGTCTTCTGTGGCAGAATATCATTAGTACGTGTTATAAGCAAGAGCCTGGTTTTGTTTTGTAAGATTGGAGTTCTACAATTATAGCAAGTTATGCATAGATGGATCTTGCAGGAATGGTAAATAATGGTCATTAGTTGTGTAAATATTTCATATGTTATATGCTTTGTGTGACAAATACACCGAGAATGTCGGTAGAAAATTTTATGGTTTACCCGCTCGCGTACTCGCGGCAAATTTACATCTTTACTTCGTGTTGATTGGCTGTCTATGTGATGATTAAGTGTAATTAGTTAACAGAAAAGGGATCTAACTTCGTGGACGAAGTTCTTTTAAGAGGGGTAGATAACATCGCAAATGTGTGTATTGCATATCCGGAAATAAGGGTATAGAAATAATGATATTATATTGTAAATGTTTAAACTATGAGTAATGAGTAAACTATATGAAACCTGAATGGCGACTGTAACCATAGGGATTTGCATAGGTGGATAACTATAGATGAATATGTGACTATGTGAGTAGACATATGTAGATACTAGTATACTAAGATACATAGTAGACATATATTTGATGCGTGTGTTGGCGTGACTATGAATGGTATGTTGATAATGTGAATTGACCGATGGATGTTACGTGTTATGTGACGATATGAGACGGACGGAAGGTTGTGCGTGGTGAATAGTGAAACTTTCTGTGGCTTGCGTAGTTGCGTAGTGAATTATCGTTGTAGGATTGGGCGAACTTCGGGGACGAACTTCCTTTTAAGGGGGGAAGACTGTAATACCAAGTATTTTAGAGATCTTTGACCAACCCTTGACCTTATTAGACTATCCATAGGATAGCATTGGGAGACCTTGTACTCTTCTTGGGAGAGTACTCGACCTAGTAGACCGTATTCGGTCGAATGCTGATAGGAATTGTGTTGTTATTGTAGATTCAGATTGGAGATGTTATGTGTGCTTGTACCTGTGTGTGCGTGTGTGTCGGATGATGGTTGTGCGCAGGAACGCTAAATGTAGGGTTTTCCTTACTCAGTACTGTTTATGCTAATTAATGTGATAAGATGCGTTGCTTATGATGATTTTATTGATTGATGATGATGATGGAGTTCGGGATTGGAGTTTGGATTGTTACTATGGTTACTATGTTGGTGACTCCGTCAGGAGACGGTTTCACACCCCGAGTTCGCCACTTGTAGTTCTCCCACTGCGAGGGAGATGTGCAAAATAATGTTCCGGATTGTCTCACTGCGGTGAGATGGAAGTTCGACCCCTATGCTTGCGGTATAGGGTCAATTGCTGGTTTTTGTATAGCATGGATGGTAACCTGAGTCTACTAAGGTAACCGCTGCGGTGAAACTCCTGTTTCTCTTTCTCTATTGCTTATCTTGTACATTGGTCGGTATATTCGTTACTAACCCCTTTTTGTTGTTGAAACTGTGATGATCCATTTGAGGATGGGGAGCAGGTATGGTTTACAGGTCTGTATTTGTGATGAGGTGGGAATACTTGGGATGCGACGAGTCGATGCCACGTTACTGCTGCTGAGTTTAGAGCTCACAAGACGAGTTTATTGTATCTAATCATATTTGTATAATTATGTAATAAAGACTAAAGTATGTTATGTATATAAATATGTTTCATTATTGTCTTATGATGTTCACTCCCTCAGGCAACCGAGATGGTAGCGCCCTTACTTACTCGGGAAGTCTTTCTGAAGGCTCCTTGGTAAATAGGGGTGTTACACCCACCATATACTCCGTTGTCCACCGGTTCGCCAGCAACCCCAGTTGCCCATCACCACGACCAGTCCACCACATGATACTCATATATGATACCACTACCTCCGGCACTCGTTTTTTTATCTCTCTCCTTCGACAAATGTTAAGTCCTACGCAACGGGTATACTGTCAAACAGGCCGGACGGGTCGGGTCCTGGTTTGGGTCATACGGTTCAGAATCGAATACAGGTCGGGTTATATACGGGTCGGGTCATACGGGTCTCTGGTCGGGTTAGGGTCATAATAAGGGTCATGAAAAAGTGTAGGACAACTTTTATTTTATCATTTTTTAGCCGCAAAATCATACTCTTTAAAATTAAATAATATTTAGTATTAATAATATAGGTTTATTCATTACTTATCGCACTTATATTTAGAAGTTTTTAAAATTAAAGTTAGTTTAATAATTATTTTATTATTTAATCCTATAAAAGTTATATAAAATTAATTTTAAATTAAATTTTTTAAATAAAATATTAAAATAATTTTTTTTCAATTTATATTTTCAAATATATTTTTTGGTGCAAATGTAAGCTTTGATTAATACGACAATAAACTATCCAATTACAAGCCTTATACAAAACTAGTATCATAACCCTATCAAACAACCACTCTAAAAACTGATAAAAAGCATTAATTACATAAGTTGTCTATTTCTACACCATACAATCTCATCTCTCTTTAAACTACCAAGCTCAATCTGCGTGAGTCTCAACTTTACTTGAACACATACACCTTGTATCAACACTTCAGGCCTCTGGACAATAGCATCCAGCCTGCACTTGTTCCTGCAATGCCAGATACTGTAGTACACAGCCACTACTAGAGACCAGTACACTTTTCTGATGAACCCTGTCCCCCATCTCAGTCTGAGCAATGCTGAGGAGAATGATCATTCATATACCTGATCTGCAGCCTATCATCTAAGCAACTAAAACACTTCCTTGCAAAACAGCAACCCTGGAACAGATGAAGGTGATCTTCAGAGATGATCCCACACAGAAAGTAGTTTAAATTTCCTGTAAACCCCCTTCTATGCATCCTATCCAGAGTAAGTAACCTTCCTTTGACAGCCAGCCAGTAAATGAAACAATGTTTTGGAATGTTAAGCCTGCTCCAAGTGATTCCAAACCAATCCACTCTAGTATTATCATTACCATCCAACCAATTGTATCCTTTAATAATGGAGTAACCATCCTCCTCCTGCCATTCATCAGATTGAAGCCCCTCTTTAAGAATCTCCTTGACTCCACAAATCTTTCTCCAGGCCCACGAGCTTGAACTGCTAGGACTGTAAGACATCCAATCCCTCCCTTTCAAATATATCTTATCTATCCATTTAATCCAAAGGTGATCCTTCTTAAGCATAATCCACCAAACTAACTTCCCAACTGCTGCAATGTTCCATTTAGTACTATCATAAATGCCTAGACCTCCTTCTTTCTTACTCTTACATAATATATTCCAAGCTACAAGGGGAGCCTTAGAGTAAGTATCCTCCCCTTCCCAAAGAAAGTTTCTACAAAGGGCTTTGAGAGTATCAAGGACCCCCACAGGTAGAATGAACATCTGTGCCCAATAGTTATGAATGGTACTCAAAACTGACTTAACCAAAACAAGCCTTCCTGAATAAGAAATCTTCCTCGTGTTCCAACCTTTAATCCTAGCACTCAGCCTATCAACCAACATCTTACAATCAAACCTATTCAGCCTCTTATGAGAAATATTAACACCAAGATATTTGAATGGAAGACTTCCCCTAGCAAAACCAGTCTGATTCAAAATGAAATCCTCAATCTCCCTATCAACCCCCTTGATGATCAAATCAGATTTCTCATTATTAATCTGCAAACCTGAAGCCTTAGAAAACACCTCAAACCCCTCCACAATCATAAAAATAGACTTTATATCTCCCTTACAGAAAATGAGGAGATCATCAGCAAACATAAGGTGGTTCAGTTGTAATCCCTTACATAAATGATGAAACTTAAACCCAGGGAGCTCACCAATCATAATTAACAACCTACTCAAGTATTCCATACAGATAGTAAAGAGAAGAGGAGATAAGGGATCACCCTGTCTCAACCCTCTCTTACCTTGGAAGAAACCAAAGGAGTTCCCATTAAGCACAATGGAATAGGAGGTAGTGGAGATACATTGCATAATAGCCTTCAAGAACCTAACAGGAAAGTTCAAACTCATAAGGACATTCTGAACAAAGACCCATTCAATAGAATCATAGGCCTTCCTCAAATCCACCTTAATCAAACATCTAGGGGAGGTATTAGCCCTATTATAAAGCCTAACCAGATCCTGACTAATAAGAATATTCCCCATAATACTCCTACCTTTAATAAAAGCAGACTGAGAAGGATTAACAACTTTAGGAAGCACCTTAGACAGCCTCTCACACAACAGTTTAGAGATGACCTTATATAAGGTGTTGCAACAAGCTATGGGTCTGAAATCCTTAACATTACTAGGGCTCTCTTTCTTAGGGATAAGCACAACATTTGTAGTATTAATTTGCTTAAGAATCTTACCTGTCCTAAAGAAATCCTGGACAGCCTTACACACATCTTCCCCAACAATCCCCCAACTAGTCTTGTAGAAGCAACTAGTATACCCATCCGGACCAGGACTTTTATCATCAGGTATAGAATGAACAATTCTCTTAATCTCCTCAGCAGTAGGAATACTACACAAATCCTCCCAATCCTCCTGCTCCACTCTAGGACCTGTACTCATAATATTATGATAAAATTCAGAAGTTACAGCACAAGACCCTAGCAGGGATTGATAGTACTCCTCAAAGGCTGTTTGAATATCTTCAGGCCTATCAAACACCTCCCCCTTCATTCCTTAAATTCTAAAAACCTTGTTTTGAACCTGTCTATTCTTGATGACCTTATGGAACATTGCAGAGTTAATGTCACCATCCTTTGCCCAATTACACTTTGCTTTTTGTCTAAGAAAATCCACCTTAGCCTCAGCAAGCATCTTATAACTAGTCCTAATTTGGTACTCTTTATCCATGAGCAAACAATTTGTAGGGTCTAGTTGAAGCTCTTTCTGACACTCCACCATCATATTATAAGCCACAACAGAATTTCTTTCAATATCAGAAAACAACTCCTTATTCAAATTTTTCAGAAGAGGTTTAAGTAACTTGAGCTTGGACACCACTCTAAACATAGGGGACCCAATAATCTGTTGATTCCAACCTATTCTAATATATTAAAGTAATAGTACTATAATAATATTCTTCATTTATCTTTGACACATCGGGTCGAATGGGTCGGGTCGAGTTCAACCCTAAAAATAAAAGGTCATTTCGGGTCCGGGTCAATATTAACGGGTCTTTGACCCTAAAATACCGGGTCGGGGGGGGGGGGGGGGGGGGGGGGGGGGGGGGGGGGGGGTGGGTGTGTGGTCGGGTTTTCGGGTTGGGTCAAATTTTGACAGCTCTAGCAGCGGGCTTATAAAATTATGTGCATGGGACCGGGCCACAAGCAAATTAGGTTCCCCACTTACTTATAAACTAGTCCATTCACTCACATTCTACCAATGTGGGATAATGTTTCTCACACATGTGAGAAGAGGCCTTAATAATCCCTCAGTTTCATATGTGTGTGCGATCAAACTTCCCATCACTTGGCGCTACTCCGCACCCGGCGCAATCCCGTGTCGGGCCAACCAGGTTACTCTGCACTATGCTACTCCACATTTCTGGTTGACCAAGGGTAATAGTCAAGCAGTGGTGCTACTCCGCAACCACGACGCTACTCCGGGTCATCTCGAGCACCATCACCACATCGCAGCTTGCGGTCCCAAACCGAACTGTCGGCTCTGATACCGCTTGTCGAGTCCTCCGTATGGGTTATAAAATTAGGTGCATGAGACTGACCCACAAGCAAATGAGGTTCCATCCTAAAACCTATTGGTGATAGGAGGAGTAGCCCACTTACTTATAAAGTAGTTCCAACACTCACATTCTACCAATGTGGGATAATGTAGTTCACACACATATGGGAAGAGACCTCAACAACAAACTCATCAACTATGTTACCCTTTGCCACTATTAAATCAACCAGCCTCCACCAGACTACCTCGTTAACCACCCCAAAATCTTCATCCTCACTCCAGACCTTTCCCCCATGCATCTCATGGAGGCGACCATAAAACCTTGTGAACAAACATTCTTGTTCCATGCTCGGAATGATGGCTTAGAGGTGAGATAATTAATGGTGGTTAGTGGATCGATCGAGGCGGAACGAAAGGGGTTGATATATAGGCTTATGAGTTTTTTGGTGGGGCTAGCTCTCTTGTTTTGCATGTTGTTGTAGCTCTGGTGGTTGGTTCGGCTTCTGTGATGAAGTCGCCGAGGATGCTGATTGTGGTAGCAGTTTGTATGGTGGTTGGTGAGGAGAGGGGTAATGGTGGGGATTTGGTAGATATGGATAAGGGCAGTTTTGGGTAACTTTGTGAAATTTAATATTATGATATATTTTCTTAAATCTTGTGCAAAACTCAAATGTAATTAAGTGGCATTGAGAGAGTAACAACATATAATAATTGTTCAAGTCAGTTTTGTAACAAACCTAAACTCTTTTAAAGAATTGCTTCCAAAAGATGGTGGTGGTTCTTTAGAAATGCCCTTATTTTTAAAAATGTTTGTGTCGTTCTTTTATGCAGTAATGCCTTGAAATTTTGAATTAAACTAAATTCAAGGATCTTGACAATTCTGATAAAGACGACTCAGCTAGAAACACTATAGGTAGTAAGAAACAATTAGTTGGGAGAAACCTACAAATGGTTTATAAAGTTAAATTCTGACAGATAAAAAATAGCTGGGAATATAACTGCTTTGGGCTACTCTTTAAATGATCATAATGGTATATTCATTTTCTTAAGAGTTAAGAATTGTGGATCTAATTGAATTATTGTCGTAGCAGCTTTTGCATTAAAAGAATACATTTTAACTGCTAAATTTTTAGGAATCTTAAAATTAAAATTGAAGGTAATAATATATATGTTATCAACGCAATTCATAATACTTGTCAAATTCCGTGGGATATTTCAAGCATTATCAATATATGAATTTAGACTTATATTTCTTTGCACAAGTGGTAATTAAACTCGGCTTTTATGAGGCCAACAAGTTGCGGATTTTATGACCTAGACACTCACGCCAAACTCTTTCGATGTGGTTTGAAAATCGTTGCTTTCAACTTACCTTGCTTATCCGAAATGATGAATTAAATTAGTCATATCCAAGATGATCAATTTCGTTTCCTTACCTTATACAAAATCGAGATAGGTTAGGATTTCAAGCCCATGGAGGCTGACCTTTAAAACAGAAGAAGTTGTGAACCGTGAGGCCTCTTTCTACTCAGTAACTCAGAATTGAACTTATGCACAGAAAACTAGTACAAATTTCAGTTCATCTTCTTTCCATTCAAAAAACATACTCCGTACACAATTCACTTTAGATGGCAACCGATAGATCAAGCAGCCTTTAGGTCAATCCATCCCTCCATAAGTCTTATAACCGAAAAGAGGCGCAAAATGACTACAACATGTACATGAGAGAGCTACTGTAGGTTTCAGAACATAGTACTACTAAGAAATGCATAACTTACAAGAACTATCTATAGTCCTCTACTACTTTAGTAGCATTTGTAAAGCAGCCCAAACTTGTAGGTTTTGCAGGGGTTGCACTCAAAGTCCTTGTCGCCCCCGAATCCATACTTGGTGTGGTATCCAGGATATTTGGTTTGATCGAATTTCATTTCTTGAATGAGAATTAAACCTTGATCATATCCTAGTTTCGAAATGTCCCATTTCAGGAAAAACCCATTACATTTGTGTCTAATGTGTATTTCACCATCTTCATTGATCATCTTCTTTGCGTTTCTTAGAAATTCCGTTACCAAGTTCTTGTGTTTCCTGAAAAAAAAGAAAGGAATGAGAAACAGGTGAATTGGTAATTAACACGCTCTGTGCTGATCAAATTCAATTAGAAATTTTTAACACGGGTGAAAAAAATCCCGAGTTCGTCTCTATTATATTCAATACTTTCATTTTGTGCAATAAAATTACATCTCTGGGTAGCATACCCATTACTCATTTTCTAGTGTTGAATATCAGACACGGGTGCATGATAATTGATATACTCATGTCGGAGTCATTGATGTATTTTATGAAAGATAAACAAATAATTGAGCCGGAAGGAGTATTCCATAATACTTTGCTAAAAGTATGAAGGCAAAGAAATTTCTCACCGCATATCGGCATCAGTTAGACCAAAACTCCCAGCATGTGGGAAATTGAAAATGATGCGGTCAAATTTAACTCTTCCAAGTAGAGGATCCTTAACCATAGTCCTAGCATTAATCTCATGTATGACCACACCACCTCTGCTCTCAATCTTCATCTTGTTGCTCAAGAACATGTTATAATTCTTAATCAGAAATCCTGCTTGACAGAATAATCAATCACATAACACGCATTTCAAATGTTTAATGCTACAATCACGAGACCGAACTACAAGCAAGTGAGCTTCCATCCTAAAACCAATTGGCGATGGGAGGAGTAGTATAATCTAGTCCTTTCAATATTATTCTACCGATCACATATGGGAAAAGAACTCGACAAGAATTTCAAAATCGTCTAGCAAGTATTTAAAGAGATGATTAGAATAAGGTGAAAGTACGAATTTTAAGAACCGTAAAAATGGAAGAAAACTCTAAACTCAAACTAAGTAGTGGCTATTTTTTAGTCTAAATAAGAGAAATATGGGGTTAGTAGAGACGCTCACCCTCAGTGAAGAATAAAAAGATAATTCGTAAAAGGAGAAAAGTATGTACCAAAAGAATTGAGAGAAGTAGCAAGAATGTTGGAAGGAGAACCCAAAGCAACAGCCAGACAAGCTGAGAATGAAAAATCGCCTTCACCAACAAGCAGAAGCTTTTGGTTACTAGTGTAAGGTCCAATCTTCTTAATTAATAATGCTTCTTTTGAACCAAAACCAACCTTGTTAATCACATTTTTGTTTATTTTTGCTACTACTTCCTCATTCATTGACCTCACTCTATGTACCATATGGCAAGGAAGGCGAGGAACGATATTGCCGGGTTTCGAAACCGAGACGTGTAGAGCATCAGCATTCGGGAATACCACCTGGTTATGGTTATGGTTATGGTTATGGTTATTATCATCATCTTGTAGAATTCCCCATATCTGAGAAATTACTTGACCCATACTTTTTTTTTTTGATCTTTTGATGAAAATTAAAGGTATTGTCTATTTGTCTTGTTGGTTATTTATATGAGGACATTTTGCTACTTGACTAATATTTTCTACAACGGATTATAAGACTTTCGAGTCACTCTTTTTTATTTATATTTTTTTACTCTGTCCCGATCATTTGTTTAATTAACACATGCATAAACTATTATAGAATTCTGATTGGCTCCTACTTTTTAGGGAATGTAAAAAAGAAAACTTTTTTTCTTGACATGTAGTGATGTAGGGACCTCCATAAGTGATATCAGATTAATTACTTTCTTTCATAAATCATAATTTACCTCTTATACTTCATATTCTTTTATGGTTTAAGTCATTCTAAATTCAATATAAAACCATACATTATACTCCGTACATTTTATTTGCGTAAATACTACTAATAAAATATGAATAAAATTACAAATTCATGTCACATAAAAAATAAAATAAAAACAGCATAATATAGAAGACACATATTAATTTTTTTTTTAAAAAGTACCAGGTTTAAAAAAACGAAAACTGAAAAAAAAAATACCAAGTTGTAATAATTTTTTTTAAAAAAAAATCAGCACAATATTGAAGAAGCCATTTATTTTTATATAATAATAATAATAAAAATAAAGAAAAGGTAGCAATTTTCAAACACAAAAGTTACAACTTGAAAAAAAATAACAAAAGAAAGATTGAGAAAATATTTAACGAAATTACAAAGCAACTATACAAATATTTAACGAAATTAGAAAATTATTTTAAAAATTAATATAGTTGCTTTGTTTTAACAGAAAGAATATAACAAAAAAAAATGTAATTCTTTAATTTTAGATATTACATAATTTTTTTTTTCAAAGTACCAAATCAAAATATTACTAGAAAAATCACAAGAAAATAATTCATGGTGGAGCAAAACAAACTTGATTTACAGAAGATAAATTATGTAAAAATATATGATGAATGGATATTTGAGTAGGTATGATAGAGGGAGTTGGGTTGTAAATGGAAAAGAATGGATGTAATCCTACATTTTAGAGGAAAAGTAAGTTGGTAGGTGGGAGGTAAATTGACAATTTGGTTTAGAGTAAAAGAGTCAGAGGGTGAGGTGAGTTTCTATATAAGATTAGGGTTTTATTCATGTGTTTTATGGGTACAAAAATATGATGGACTAAGTTGTGGTATGTTTGGGCATGGTTAAAATGAATGTATAGTAGGCTTAAAAACTATCATCCCCAACCTTTAAATATTAAAAGAATGAAGTGGTTTTAAAAAAAATTCCATCCAAAATGCATATTGTTAAATAAGGAATGATAATTAAGCTCATTTGCTTAATAAGAAAACTACTAATTTTTATATAATATATTTTCATTAAAATTAATCTTTTCATCAAATAATATTATTTTCACTAATCTCTAAACTATAATATTTTAATTTAAAAAAAAATTAATATAAAACTTTCAATTGTTAGATATTTTTGTTAATGCTATTATTAGATAATTGACTCATACTCCATATAAAAACAAAACTGTAAATCAATAATATTAGTTTCGTGACAAAAAAAATTGAGAATAGTTTCTTAATTGAAATCATTATTTTTATAATATAAAAATATTTTCATTAAAATATATTTGAGTTTATTACTTAATTCTTTTCATTAAGTTTTAATTCCATAATTTTGTTATCAGAGCATAATACAATGATGAGAAATGTGATTATCTAATATAGTACTAATTTTATATAAATAGTTTAATTGAAAAAAATCTATATAAATGCACTAGTGACTAACTAATAGCTCTGCCATCTAGGAGATATACAAGGAGATACTCTAGCCTATAATATCGGAACCATATACAAATAATACATAAATTCGTATTTGTGACGGACCGATCCGTCGCAAGCTTGCGACGGGTCAATTCTCTCTCACAAAGTGCAAGTGACGGTGCAAGTGGGTGGGAAATGGAGCCCCCCACCTACACCCCACTTGCAACTTTGTGAGAGGTTATTGACCTGTCGCCTAGGTAGCACCAAAACGGACACGGACACGGACACGGACACGACACGGACACGTGATACGGCATCTCGTGAAATTTAGGACACGGGACACGGCATTTAAATTTAATAAAATATATATTTTATAGTTATAAATAACATACAATTTTATTTTTATATTAGTATTTGATATAAAATGTAGATAATTGAGTGTAAAACTTGACTTTAACTATAATTTATTCTCATTTTCCACCCAAACTTATCTTCTAATCAATTTTCCACCCAAACTCAACTTCTAATCAACATTTTCTAGTCTTTCAATCTCACATTCCTTGTTTATATGTGTCTGTGTGTCCGTGTGTCCGACACGGTGTCCGACACGGGACGGCTGGATAGGAGAAGTGTCCGTGCTACCTAGCCTGTCGCAAGCTTGCGACAGGTCGGTCCGTCGCATAATAAGGTAACAAAATAACTAGCCAATATTTACATACTGTATATTCTAGTATCATATACTCCGTACAAAAAAGTAGTTTCCAATAAGTACAGTAAGTTTTTACTTTTGCAAAAGTTTCCACTGCTTTTTCAATAAACTCACCTTTAAAAAAGTAGTTTCCAACAAGTAGAGTAAGTTATTACTTTTGCAAAAGTTTCCACTGCTTTTTCAATAAACTCACCTTTAAGTTTTAAATCTCAAGTAAAGAAACCAAAGCAAAGAGTAAGAAACATGGCAAATCAAATGACGAACATCAAACTAAACAGGTTCACTTCCTACTTACAAGAAACAGACCAAACCCAATCACCCGAATCGTCACCAACTGACCTCATCACTCTCATCCTTAACCATCTCAACCAATGGCTAACCGCCATATCAAACCTTTTGACCGCGTTCTTCTCCTACCTAACCAACTTTGTTACGCCCGAAACCCGGGCTTATTTGGCCGATCACTGGCTGAAAATTGTAGGTGGCGGCGTGCTATTACTTTGCTTTATGTGCTGTTGTTTACCTACCATTTTGAGTTGCCTTACTTGGGTTTTGGTTGGTTGTTTTAATGTCGTAAAATGGTTATTTATTATGTTGTTTAACGCCATAAAAAGTGTTTTTAGATGCTTATGTTGTTGCGGTGCAAGAAGTGGTAAGATGATGAAAGCTCCCGGTAGAGGCGGAATAGTCTTCATTCCCAGGGCAGGTTTTGAACTTAATCCTGCCGCTTATTTCCAGAATCTACGCGCTACACCTCACTTATCTTAAAAGGCTAAAGACGGTCTTTTACAATGTCCTGGCAAATTAGTATGGTTTCTGATGCCTATTAAATGTAACTTTAATGGAGTATTTGTTTTCTCAGGTTTTTTCGTATCTGTAAGGAAGAAAGAAAATGATGATGCGCTGTTTAATCTAAAGATTGGTAAGTCGCAAGAATGAGAATCTCTCGTAAATGGGGCGGAGAAATTCACCTAGGATTCTATCTAGAACCAAATAAAGATACACACGGTTAAAATAATTAGTGATATTCTTGTTGATATTAGGATTAGGATTGGTTTTTTCGTATTTATTCTTGTCGTAAATAGAGTATTAGGATTCTATCTGTCGTAAAGATTGGTGATATTCTTGTTTACGATGAAAGCCAAAGATTAAAATAATTAGTTGGCAACCAGAAACACACGGTTAATGGTTATAACAAGTTAACAACGGAGTACCATAAATATTGGGTAATGCTAATAACACTCGGATATCCTTTGTGTCAACTGTAGTAAAATTCACGGGATTTTTTATATTAAATAAATTCTCATCAAAGACGGACAAAATTCATCGCTTTAAAAAACCTCTCACAAAGAGTCAATAAATCGATAGGTGGAGGGGGCAAGTTCAGGCCAGAAGGAGTTGCAAAAGATCACAAATAAAACCGATTGTGACCTAAAATAATAACGGAAAATTCCCACAATATCCCCGAATTTTGGCAATTTTTCCGAAATACCCAAAATTTTGTCCCGACAAACTTTAAGTGATCATAACTCGCGTTTACAAACTCGGAAAATGACGATTTTATTTTCAAATCGTTCATCTTCTCGAGAACTACGATTTGAAAAACAAAAAATTGACGAGTTTGGTACTCGTGACCAAGAGATATGGGTCATATGACCACTCAAAGTTCGTTCGGTGAAAAAAACTTTGACATACAAAAACTCCTAGCAACGAGATCTAAATACGACTAATATTTTTTCAAATTGTAGCTCTCGTAGATATGAACGATTTGAAAAAAAGAATCGACATTTTCCGAGTAGTTAAAACACGTGTTAATGTGTTATGGCCATTTAAAAGTTTTTGGGTCAAAATTTTGGATATTTCGACTAAATGTCAAAGTTCGGGCTAGATTGCAAATTTTCCGAAAAAAATAAAAACTCTAATTCATGAAGTTTTGTTCTAAAAAGCTTAAGGTCATGTAGCCATAGGGAAACGTGAGCTTGATGTGTTTGTCGAAGAGACAATTAGACGAGTTGTGACTTCAATCAATCAATCCACGCACAATTAGCAGGTTTTTTTTTGAGTGCATGGAAGGCTGCGCATGCTTTCCTAAGTTGCATTTATGGTTCAGTTGCGATAATTAGGTATAGGTCGCGCTAATTAGGTCGCGACCCGATTTTACTATTAATCTCACTTTATTTATCTTGACTTATTTTCACCCTTCCAACCAGAAGGTCACAACTTAGGTCATCAACCAGATTATTTTCCACTTCACATCATTCCCAATCATTTTCCATCCCACTTTTTTTTTAGTATTTATCAATAGGAATTGTACACATAAAGGTCACAAATGTGGTCAATTTACTTCATCAATGGTCACAAATTGACCATCTATTGCAAATGCCACAAATTAGCAAAATAAGGTCACAACTTAACTTTGCTTAATTAGATAATTAGCATGCATGACCAAGCAAGGTCACGACCTAACAATTGACCTATCTAATTAACTTTGCTTAATTAGATAATTAGCATGACCAAGCAAGGTCATGACCTAGCAATTGACCATGGCCAAGTAAAGTCAATTGTTAGATCATGACCTTATTTGGTCATACTAATGACATAATTAAGCAAATATAATGGTGACATTTGATGGTTAATTTGTGATCTTCTCCATCAAAAGATCAATTTGTGACCATATTTGAGCAAAATTGACCAACTTGTGACCTTCTCTAGGTGTGCATTTTTTATTGGTTGAGCAATAAAAAACAATAATTGTTAGGAAATATAGTTGTAAAAGTAAGAAAGAAAAGTGGAGTAGAGAATGTGGAAATGATTAAGAATGTTGTGAAGTGGCAAATGATTGTGTTGATAACCTAGGTCGTGACCTTCTGCTTGGGAGGGTGAAAGTAAGTCAAGATAAATAAAGTGAGATTAAGAGTAAAATCGAGTCGCGACCTAATTAGCGCGACCTCTGCTTGGGGATGGTCTTAAAGACCCCTGTCTTCAATGAAAATAGGTCAGATTCCCTCTTACAAGTAGCCAAATGAGAGGCCAAGTGGGAATCCATTTAGTTCTCCATTTGTCCTCCCACTTGCCTCTTTGTGAGAGGAAATACGACTCGTCTTCACTAAAAACGATATGCTTCGTCTTCAATGAGAATTTGTGTTTATGGATAGCCATAGAACAGGAAAACGGGTTAAGTGGTCCGGGTTCCGAGTCGGATTAATATCAGGTTCGCAGATTTATGGTCGGGTTCAAATCATTTACATGCTAACTATTATTTACTTATTTATGTATAATAATCTATGTGCAACAATAAACATTCGGGTCGAATTTTTGTTGGGTCGAGTGTGTTAAAATAAGAGTACATAATCTTATTATTGGGCATATCATTCACTTCCTTATTTTTAGGTTGTATAGTTAGCAACTATCTTTTGTAGTTAGGCATAGATAATTTTCATAGCATGTATAAATACTTCCTAAAGAAAGAATAAACATCAATGATCAACTTTCCTACATGGTATCAGTGATTTATAGGTTTAATCGATCCTTCGCTTCCGCATCTTTCCCGTGACTCTCACGGTCGTCTCTTCTCCCCTTTGGCCTCACGTCAACCACACAGCCATGCATGATACGAAAAACTCCCCTTTCCACCTAGCTCTGGACGTCTCAAATATCAAGAATCACGTTACAGCCGCTCTCCAGATAAATAACGTGTGACACCCCGCGATTTCGTAATAAAGTAAACACATAGATTTGCATTGGAAATACGATATTTTTAAAAACTTTAAAAGCAAAACCGCGAATGACACTATATTATAAAAGCCAAAGCTTACTTTAATAAATCATTTATAAAAATGGTACTTAAAAAAATGCAAGGGATCCCAATCCCTTGATAAAAACACTTATAAGGTATCAACTAATGTAAAATACAACGCTAAGGGCAAATCGTTGTAAGTACAACGCTCGGTAGCTCACTCGTCATACCCCATGCAACACCAATTCGCAACCTGTTCATTCATGAAACATGAATGACATAGTCAGTGAGGAGTAACTCGGGGTTCTCCCAGCCATATCACATCAAAACGCACATAAACAAGCATAAAATCATACTCCCTTATATTCTACATAACATTCCCTCTTCATGGATGGAACAAAATTGAAGGGTTGGTAATTAAATAAGGTAAAATGGTGTGGTGGGGTGAGGTGATTGGAGAGAGAAAATGTATTATGAGGTATTATTGTGGGATAAAGTGATTAAAATAAGTATTTTTGTGGGGTAAGATGATTAAAATAAGATAAAGTATGAGTATTGTGGGGTATTGTTGTGGGGTGAGGTGATTAAAATAATTATAAAAGTTTACTAAATAAGGAAATGAGGAAGGTAGTGTGAATAGATGAAAAAGGAAAGAGGAAAGGTTATTTAGAATAGGAGGGAGTATTACATCATGCATACATACATATCATGCCGGATAGAAGAATAGGATTACATAATAGCAATATATAAGCATGTGAATCATCAATCATATCATCATCATGTAACAAGTGAAGAGTATGAATTCCTAGTACCTAAGAGGGGGAGGGGGTGAATTAGGTACCTTTTAAAATTTTCAACTAGTTCTTTATGAATTAAAGCGAGTTGAGTCGAAGAGTAAAGAAGAGTTCTGATCGTGGCAACAGTCAGTTGAACTGTTACCAGTTCCTTTCAGATTGAAGTGAAGTTGTAGTTGATAGTATTGATGACTGTTGCTATGCTAAAGTAAAGTAAAGTACGTAAATTAAATGTGCAGCGAAATTAAATAATATAAAGATCAACACACGATTTTGAATTGGTTCGGCCTACGATCTAAGGGCCTACATCCAATTTTCATTATATTGCTTTGTTAATAAGAAATCTACTCCAACAACTTAAAAACCCCTACAATAAAATGACCAACAACCTACTCCGGTTGCGAAGGGTTTGAGAACACACTTGTTCTAAAACTCGACTCTTGAACTGAAAAGTTACAGGATCTTTGTTCCTCAAATGTTGTTCTTAAAAAAGAACTTGTGAGGACAATTCAAGATCTAACTATTCAAGTAACAAGAATATATAATAATGACAACAATAGTCTTGACTGCAACTTTTGAAGACTTTGAAAACTTTTGCAAAGAAAAAGGTTTTGGAAAACACTTAGACAAATTTGCAATTGAAAGATAATGCTTTGGAAAGTCTTGAGGAATCTGAGCATTTAACGTCCTCTATTTATAGAGGCAAGGAGGAAGCATGAAGTGTTATTAAATTATTATCTTTGGGAGTGTTAATCATCCCAACGTGTGGATGTCAACAAAGAAGTAATTTTGTTGAAAGAGATGTTTTATAAAGAAAGTAAGGCTACCAAAGGCAATAATGGAGAGGTTGAGTGATAGTACTTAAGATCTATAAAAGTACCTTTGACCTTTGGTTAAAACTTGGAGGATATTAACTATGTTAGCTTCTTCATAAAGCCTTTCTTTGCCTTATTTCTAAAAAGTAAAACATTCTTCAAATAATTTGATAAAGCACTTCCCAATTCAGATTTGTTTATAAAACACAATTTTGAAGAAAAAAAATATTTAAAAGGAAAAAATGATTTCGATTCAAGAGTTGCAGACAAAAGCAACAGTTGCACTTACTGTGATCAGTTCACATAAGTACTAATGTTATTATCCAGACATTGAGACAACCGTCATGCTCACTGTTGCCACAAACTATTGCCAAAAGATGTATTCTATTACTTTTACAATTGTAATCAAATCCTAAGACAACACCAACTATGAAGAGTTCTTGACTTGATCTTTGACTTCTTTCTTGATCAACATTGCAAATGGTTAGGCATTGGAACCTAAGAAATAGTCACTTGATAAATATGTTAAATTGGCATGTTATCATCAAAATGAACCCAACAAATTCCCCCTTTGATGATGACAAGCCCAATAATTGAATGTTCCCAAAAGTTCCCCCTCAAATGGTCAGTCAACATGCTCATGGAATAAGGTCAAACTAATTTCATGCAATTTTTGGCAAGAACACAAGAACAAGTCACAGATGTAGCTACTGTTACTACTTACCCTAAGGTATAAAGCAAGAGTTAAGAAAATGCATGCGCACACAACATGAGTTTACCTCTTCCCCCTATTGACATCAGCAAAGGGCGAAGCAGTTTCCCCCGGACACAATCAAAGCAAACAAGAAAATCCAGATAATAATATACATAAATAAACAAGCATTTAGGTTCAACAACAAGGACTTAAGGTAGTTTTAATACAACACCACAAAAACATAAGGTAGGTTTGAAAGGATGGGAGGAAGAGATTCCAAAAGGGTAGGACACTCCGAGCAAGTTTAATCGGAATTGACCTCATCTCCCGAGTCTGGCTGTAACACCCGTAAATGTACCCTATTTTTATAGTGAAAATATTTTACGGATAATTTTCAGTGAATTATAGTTTTAATCGTAAATTTAATTTTTCCGGGTCGAATTTAGAATTTCCGAGTTCGTATTTGGAATTTCCGCGAGATTCCATGAGAATCCCGTCTTAAGGCGAGTTTGACTTTTTGTTGACTTTTTCCTTATACCAACTCATACTCCCCTTAACCTATTTCTTCATTCACACAAACACAAACATTTCTTTCTCTTTAAGAAATCCCAAACCCTTGCCTCCCTCTTTATTTTCGATCTTTGAATCATCCTAGCTCATTCGTTACTTGCTAGAATACACGTAAGTTCGTCTCATTCTCCTCCCCTTACCTTCCTCTATCCGTATTGATAATAAAATTACCGTCTTTCTCGCTTTTCAATCTTTCCGTCTTTCTCAAGATGAATTTTATTCATCTTTTATGATCTATTTGTAGGTGGTGACCTCCAAGATCCCGACAAAGACTATTTTCTAATTGAAGAGGAGCTTGACGAGTAGTGAAGACGCAAAAAGGTAACGGTGAAGGGTTACTCGATATCATTTACGTGTTTTATGTGATTTCTAGGATAGAAACCGTGTTTAGATTATGGTTAGTAAGCTTATGACTTGTGTTGTTGTTGATGGATGTTGTTTATTGAGTATTGATATGAGTATGAATGATTTATGATAATATTGGATGATAATTGAAATTGGATCCTTAGGCAAAAATGGGATTTTCGTGTACTGCTGACCTCAGCCGGTCGACCGGCAGCCGGTCAGACCACCGGCTGGGGCAGTGGCTGTATATTATTGAAGTTTTACGTGATTTTGAAGTATGCCTTTGGTCTCAGCCGGTCGACCGGCAGCCGGTCAGACCACCGGCTGAGACACCCCCCTTTCTTCCTTTGTTTTTCAAATGACCCTTTGGTCCCAGCCGGTTGACCGGCAGCCGGTCAGCCTGACCGGCTGGGACACACTGCATTTTCAAGTTGATTTTCACATGAGTATTGGCCTGAGCCGGTGGACCGGCAGCCGGTCAGCCTGACCGGCTGGCACCTGCTAGAAGGTGTTGTGATTTTTGTTTACGGTTTTCATTTATAATAATTCCGATCGTTCGTTTATCGTATAATTTTACGTAGTGACTTATAATATTAATGTTTTGAATATATGACATTTCATTCGCTTGTTTCACATGTTTTGTGACGGTTTTTTTGGAATGCCCCACTTTGAGTCGGTTTTACATATGTTATGATTTGAGCACTAATGATTTGGTGCTATGAACTCTCATTCCCCGGCTACACCCTTATACTCGTTAGACTGGAATGTCGAAGCGATGGGGTGTATCCTTGATGCTTGTATGCATGTTTAGTGGGGATATGACGACGTTGTTAGGAGGCGAACGCAATGCGTTGATCGACCCGACCGTCAAATGTTGTATACCTGCGAGGTGGTGTTATTGCATGTAGAGTACTAGCTTGACTTTTGACTATAGATCTCTTTCCGCCTCTTTCGTGTGGTTTAGCCGAATTTGGGGTACTCGACATCTTTGTATGATCGAGTCTGGGATGTGGAACGTCTTACCACATGTCGAATCGGAACACATCTTATTCCGAGAGTCTGGCCAGGTTTAGACTAGGACCGTATTATTATCGTCGTCCTACCGAGAGGATTAGAGTCTTGTGTGTACGAAACGTCTTATCGTACACGATTCCGGGAAACGTCTTATCCCGTGAACTTGTTTTGTCTAGGTCATGAGTATACGAAACGTCTTATCGTATACGGTTCCGGAAAATGTCTTATTCCGTGAGCTTCTATTGGCTTGTCTTGCTATTGTACACGATGCTAGTGCGTTTCATTTACCGTGAGAGATGTCGTCATTGTATCGGGGTGTTTGGATGGATGATTACATGAATGATTATATGTTTGATCATCGCATGACTGGGCATGGTTGTTTGTCGAGTCTCAATCTTATCAAACTTATACCGCTAACGGTGAGATGCAAGCCCTAGTGAGCGTATTCGGTTGCCTAACAGTGTCTTTCCCGAGTCTTGAATAACATGATGGTTTCGGATTTGATTTCCATATGATCTTATCATTATATATTGGATTGCCTATCTATTCGTATCGTAACTCACATGGATATCTATATATGCATGATTTTACTTTTGTATTTCCTTATATGTACGTTTAATGTGATATGGCTGGGAGAACCCGGAGTTACTCCCCACTGATTGTGGCGTTCATGTTTTTTCATGAATGAACAGGTTGCTTGCATGGATGGCTTTTTGCTTATGCTATTTTGGGTTCGAGTGTGAGCTAGCGGGCGTCGCCCCTGGAAGATTTACCTCTAGTCGTTAATTAGCTAGTTTGCTAAACACTTGTTCTTTGCTAACATTTTGAGAGACTCCGTCTCTTTATTATATTCCGTTCTTAGTTTGTAATATTTTGACACTCCTCGTATTTTCTATCTTGCATGTATAAAGGTTTTTAAAATACCGTATTTCCGCAAATTAGTTCACATGCCTGTATGTTTTATATTTCCGCATTCGCGAGGGTTGTCACACTGGCACCCTATCTTGTTTCAACCCGAGAGCTTGCTTGACCAATACGGTGAGATCGTCAAGAGCGCCTCTCATTTCACAGAGCTCCTCCTTAATGGTCGTGACTTCCCCCTTTATTTCTGCTGAGTAGGCTTCAAATACCCCTATCAGCGCCCCCAATTTATCTCCGGAGACCCCATCTCCCAAAGCCCTTTTCGGCTTAACATCACCTAGAGGGCACAACTTCCCATTGAGAACCCGAACTCCGATTTTGCCCATGAGACCCACGGTCATAGAATCAAAAAGCTTGGTGGTCCCAACACTAGAATCCACCAAAAGACCTTTCCTTTTGAAAATTGTGGACAACCACATCCCGTAAGGTAGAGTCGGCTTTGAGCCAGCAACTTTGAGTTGGGTGGCGGATAAAGCTAGACGCCTAAAGATAAAGGCGGAGAGATTGATGGGCTTGTGTTGAATGAGATGATAGATGAAATAATGATGTGCAATGGACAGTTTGGTTCTATCATCCGAGGGAATGAGGGAGCATCGCACCAGATTAAAGAAACATGGTGAGGGGGCAGAAGGTCAACATTGGCAACTTTTGTGGTAGTGGTTGTTTTTGGGGAGAAGGTTTTAGCTACTTTAACTGGTGAGGCATAGGGAAGAACATGCCAAGTATTTTCGGGATAAAGTTCGGACCCCTCATTAGGGATGTTCAGCAATTTGGCGAGCTGAGATTGAGTGAGGATTAGGGATTTACCATTCACAGTGGCGGTTAGGATTTTGAGATCATCGGCTATTTTGAGGGTAGCATAAAACTGGATGAGTTCTGAAATATAGACAGGTGAGGGTGTAATGAGCAATTCTTTCCATTGTTGTGCTTCAACAACATTAATAAAAAATTGAAGAGCGGAGGACAGATTATACCATTTTGATTCACAGAGTCGGCTGGAGTGGATCTTGCAACAGACCAGGAGATCTTCACACGCTGTGATCGTGAGGAGAGGGAGTTTGAGTTTGTAAAGTTGATCGGAGACGTCAGCAGATGACCATTGATTGGACATCGGAACCGAATCCCTTGGAGAGAGAAAAATTGTTCCTTTGTGAATACCCTGAGAAGTGCTTTCTCTTTTTCTCAAGCGGCTTTTCTTTGGTGGTGGTTCAACCGGTTGTTCTTTGGATTGAACAACTGGTGGAGCCACGACCTCCTCCATAGTCGTGGTTTCTCCATCTTCCCCTTTTTCAGAAACGGTTCTCTCGGACTCATCGTCCTCGCCCTTATCAGTGACAGTTACATCCACCTCCTCTTCTGTTACCGTTTTCGGTATCGGCATCTCCACAGCCGCTGCAACCAGACCCATTACAAGAGGGATTTTTCCGGGTGCCGTACCTTTTTCAGTTTGATTTTCTTTTTCTTGGTCTTTTTCGATGGGGATGTTTTCAGGAGTTTGAGGGATGTTGAGATTTGGATTTTTGTTGAGAGCAGATTTGGGAATGACACCGCGAGATCGACCTTTGGTTCTAAGAAAGGTGTAGATTGTTGGCTCCGAAGGGTTTAAGGGAAGGATTGGTTCTCCTTCTCCTGATTGAACAAGGAGAGGGGTCGGGTTGAGTGTGATTGAGGAAGGGAGATTTGAAGTATCAGTGTTTTTCCTTTATGTGTTAAGGGGATCAAGGTTTGGTGACGGGTTGGATGTTTCATTTTGCGGGTTGGACGGTGATGTCATTGTGATGTGACGCGTGGGAATAGTGGAGTTGAAGCTTGTTTTTACCATGGTGAAGAAGGAGGTAGGGTATATTTGTGGGTGAGGATTTGGACGGTTATTTTGAGAGGGAGTGGGCCGTTTAGTGAGGTTATAATGGGGGAGAGAGGGAGGTAGTTGAGTGTAATAAATCCAACAATAGTCCAAGGTGTTGAGCCCAAATAAATGCATACCATATATATTATTAAAAAGATGTAAGTAAGGTGCAATGACTCGGGTAAGAGGAAACAATTTCAAGCCAAATAGATCAATCAAGTGGTAAATTGACAAACACATGTTAGAATTACAAGCAATTAATTAAGCCAATTTCTAACCGAAGTTTTTTAAATTGTTCTCTTGCAAGTGGCTTAGTAAATATATCCGCTATTTGATCCTCGGTTTTGCAAAAGATGAGTTAATATGACCTTTTTCCACATAATCACATAGAAAATGATGACGTATTTCGATGTGTTTAGTTCTAGAGTGTTGAATGGGATTTTTGGAAATGTTTATCGCACTCGTATTATCACACATAATAGGAATCAAGTCAAAAGTCATACCAAAATCATGTAGTTGTTGTCGAACCCGAAGGAGTTGTAGCAACAATGAGCGGCACTAATGTATTCGCTTTCGGCCGTTGAGAGAGCTACCGTGTTTTGCTTTTTTGATCCCCAAGAGATGAGACATGGACCCAAGAAGGTAGCAATTCCGGATGTGCTTTTTCGGTCAATCATGCATCCCGCATAGTCCGCGTCCGAAAAACCAACAAGATCAAAGGGACACAAGAGAGGGTACCAAAGGTAGAGACTTTGAGTTCCAATCAAATACCGAACGGCTTTGAAAGGTGATTCTTTCGGATTTGATTGGAATCTCGCACACAAGCAAACACTAAAGAGAATGTCGGGACGACTAGCGGGTAAGTAAAGAAGAGAACCAATCATGCCTTTATACACCCTTTCATCAATACTTTTTCCGTTTTCATCATTGTCCAATTTGGACGTGGACACCATGGGTGTAGAGTAACTTTTGGCATTTGTCATCCCAAATTTCTTAAGCATTTCCTTTATGTACTTTTGTTGGTGAATCATGATTCCTTCTTTTGTTTGTTTAATTTGAAGCCCAAGAAAGAACCCTAGTTCACCCATCATGCTCATTTCAAATTCGGATTTCATCAATTCGGAAAAATAAGAAGATATGATCTCGTTTGTAGCGCCAAATATAATGTCATCGACATATATTTGCACTAGCAACAGTCCAGATGACTGTGACTTAATGAATAACATTTTGTCAACCGAACCTCTTGTGAAACCGTTTTCAAGAAGGAATTTAGACAATCTCTCATACCATGCTGGAGGAGCTTGTTTCAACCCGTAGAGAGCTTTGTCAAGTTTAAAGACGTGACTTGGAAGATCGTTATCCAAAAAGCCTGGAGGTTGCTCTACAAAGACCTCCTCTTCCAAATATCTATTTAAAAAGGCGGTTTTGACGTCCATTTGGAAGAGGGTAATGCCTTTGTGAGCCGCAAAAGCTATAAGTAATCGTATGGCCTCAAGTCTAGCTACCGGTGCATAGGTTTCATCATAGTCAATACCTTCTTGTTGATTATAACCTTGCACCACTAGCCTAGCCTTGTTCCATACGATTTCTCCCGAGTCATCGAGCTTATTACGAAAGACCCACTTAGTACCAATGACGGTACGATTGGTGGGCCTAGGGACCAAGTACCATACCTGATTTCTTTCGAACTGATTGAGCTCTTCTTGCATTGCCATCAACCAGTAGGCATCAGTCAGGGCTACTGTTACATTTGCAGGCTCGATTTGAGAAATGAATGCATTGTGTCCACCAAAGTTCTTGAGATATGATCTTGTCTTGATTCCCAAACCAACGTCACTGGTTAGGTTTGAGAGCGGATGAGAGCATTGATGTTTACACTTCTTTGGTTTGAAGGTACTTTGTTCCCCCTCAATTTGGTTACTACTTGAGGGTTGAGAGACTTGAGAGTTATCATTAAGTGGAGTGGTATCTGAGGTGACAGTAGGAGTTACTGTGACCACAGTAGTTCCCTGATTTGTTCCCTATGAACTGTTGTCTTCATCAACTGGTAACAGTGAAGCTGTCTGTTGCTGTTCTGTTTCAGCTCTTTCCACCACTTCTTTTTCAACATCTGTCGATTCCTCACGGATCAATCCAATTTCAAACTCGTCGTCTTCTTCATCATATTGTTCCTGTTCAAATAGATTTGATTCATCAAAAATGACATGAACACTTTCCTCAATTAACATGGTTCTCTTGTTGTAAACTTTGTAGGCCTTACTATGATCGGAGTATCCAATGAAGACCGCCTCGTCACTACGTGGGTCGAGTTTACCCAAATTGTTTTTACCATTGTTGTGTACAAAACATTTGCTTCCAAAACATTTGAAATATGATAAATTAGGTTTTCTCCCACGTAGCAATTCGTAAGGTGTCTTGTTAAGTATGCTTCTTATCATTACTCGATTATGAGTGTAACACGATGTGTTCACTGCTTTGACCCAAACGTTTCGTGGCAATTTGCTACTTAACAACATTGTTCTAGCCATGTTTTCGAGGGTTCTATTCATGCGCTCCACAACACCATTTTGTTGAGGTGTTCTAGGAGCGGAAAAGTTATGATCTATGCCATTATCATCACAATAGGTTCCAAATGATGAATTCTCAAACTCGGTTCCATGATCGGTTCTTATTGCAACAAGTTTTGTATCAAGTTGTTTTGAATCTTTTTTTACCAAATTAAGAATTCATCAAAGGCCTCGTCTTTAGAGCTCAAGAATAAACTCCAAACAAATCTAGAGTAATCATCAACAATGACACACACATAGCGACTACCACCACGACTTCTTACTCTCATGGGTCCACATAAGTCAATGTGCAATAATTCAAGAGGTCGAGAGGTACTCACAAATTTCTTAGATTTGAACGAACTTCTAACATGTTTACATCTAGCACATTCATCACACAATTTATCAAACTCAAACTTCAAGTTAGGAAAACCTTCAACTAAGTCAAGTCTCTTAAGTGTGTTAAGGGTTTTAGCACTAACATGTCCAAATCTTTCATGCCATTACCAAGGATCATTTTTCAAGACACTCATACAAGACATGGTGTGTTCGGATAGAGTGTTAAGGTCGGTCAAGTACACAACTTTGACTCGTCTACCTTCAAGAATGATTTCATGAGTTGTAGCATCAATAATTCGACATAGGCTAGCACTAAATTCAACCAAATTTCCACGATCACAAAGTTGAGAAATACTTAAGAGATTATGCTTCAAACCTTTGACAAGCCGCACGTTGTCGACACAAACATTCGAGGACTTACCAACTTTTCCAAGACCGATTACTTCACCTTTCTTGTTGTCACCAAAAGTTACCGTGCCACCATCATAAGATTCAAGTGAGAGAAATTGGTTTCTATCTCCCGTCATATGACTAGAGCATCCGCTATCCAAGTACCAATTGCGGTTGCCTCTCACCAAGCCCTACAAGAAATTTAATGCTTAAGTTTTGGAACCCAAATGAATTTGGGTCCCTTGTTGTTTCTTGCTTGATTTACCAAATCTTTCCTAACCCATATTTGTTTGACAATTTTACTATTTCGGTTGAGATCATTTAGCCTTTTGTTGCATCCATAGAAAACATGTCCTGTCTTGCCACAATAGTTGCAAACTACATATTCGGGAAGGCCGGCATACTTTCTCCTTCTTAAGTCGGTTTTGGTTGGGTCTTGGTTTCTAACACAACAGTGAGTCTTACTGTTGCCTTTGAAACCAAGTCCAGCCTTTTTATCATGATCAAAAGATTGAGAAGTGAGAAATTTTAACACGGGGTGACTACCTTCCCATTTTTGATAAAACAGTTTAGCATCAGATAGATCTTTGCTTAGCTTTTCTATTTTGGCAAGAAGGGCTTGATTAGATCGTTGAGAGACTTATAATTCCTTTTTCTTTTCAACATATTTTGATTTACGATCCATGAAGGAATTAGATTTCTCTTCAACATGAAGTTTGAGACTAGATATACATTGTTCTGAGTTTACCCATCTTTCATGACGTTTCTTACATTCAATTTTAAGAGTTTCACTGTCATTTTTCAAATGATCACGTTCATTAGAAAGAGGCAAAATTTGGTTCTTAAAGTCGCGCTTTCATCACATAGATTAGTGGTAGCTGGAACTGTGGTCTTCAGTTTTTCGACTTCATCAATTAGCTTGCCCATTTCAACCTTAAACATTTCTTGATTTTTTAAAATAGTATCACGTTCTTCTGTTAGTGTGGAAATTTGTGAGACTAGAGATGAGTTAATATTCTGAAGTTCGGAATCAGAGGAGGACTCAAGTTGTTTGATCAGATTTTTGTTCAACTTGTGGAGTCTTTTCATTTCTTTCTCAAAATCAGAGGTAACAGTCACAGACTCTGTTGTGCTTTACTCATTTTTTGATTGAACATTTTCTTCGGCAATTTCTTCGATTTCTTCTTGCATCTCATTTAGTTTTTCTGTTTGATCACGACACTTATCAAATAACTTATCCAGGAGTTGACACACCTTATTTTTGGAATAAGTTCTAACCTTGGCTTTAAGGTGTTTTACCTCATTGTCGGACTCCGAGTGGGAATCATTTGGATAGGCATAAGACATCTAAGAGTTTTATTTTTGTGAGTTTTTGATTTGTTAAGCACATCTTTGCTTCAAGTTCATCCTCGATATCATTGCATCATCGTCATCGGAGTCAGACATTCCCCAAATAGCGGACATGACTTTGTGTTTCATTTCATTTTTGGCCTTGTCTCTCTTATCCTTAGACTTAATGTCTCCCCATTTATGACAATCTTTAATTAAGTGGGTTTTGTCCCCACACTTAAAACATCCAACTCCGTTAGGTCTTTTTTTAGGAAATCATTTTTTCATAGAATTATTATTGAACTTCTTTTGACCGTAACTATTGACCATTCCCACTATGTTTCGAGAGAACATTGCAAACTCATCCTCACCATTGTCTTCCTCATCACTTGAGGTAGACTTGAGGGCAAGCCCTTTCCCTTTAGGATCGTCACTAGAATTCTTAGAGAGAATTTGCTCGTAAGCCATTAGTGATCCCATTAGTTCATGAAGGGATAAAGTGGATAGGTCTTTAGCCTCTTAGATGGAGGTGACTTTGGGTCTCCATTTAATGGAAAGACTTCGAAGAGTTTTTCGTACAAGGTCCTCGGACTCGAAGGTCCTACCAAGACTTTTGAGTTCATTAACAATGCTAGAAAAACGAGAAGAGAGACCATTTAAGGTTTCGTCTTTTGCCATACTAAACAACTCATATTGTTGCATGAGTAGGTCAATACGATGCTTTTTGACTTGAACAGTTCCTTCATAGGCAAGTTCAAGACAATCCCATATTTCTTTGGCGGAAGGACAGTGATAAGGACCAAGTTGCGTCTCCTTAATCAAAGTAAACCAAAATCACAACTAACTAGTAGTCAGCGGCAAACAAGTTATCGAATCCACAGGGAGGCGGTAGTATTCTAATCTGTTAAACTAAGTTCGTCTCCAAAGTAACAAATCAGGGTTTTGATTTTGAGTTCTATACTAAAAGCAATCAATAACAATAACTAATAGCAAACAATAACAACTAATAATAATAACAACTAATAATAAATAATAACAACTAATAATAAAAGGTTGAAAACAATAAGATTAAAAGTCTAGGGTCTCAGGTTCACTAGGATTATTATTCAGGGATAGGGATGAAATCAACTATCATGCAACAAAGTTATCTAAGGTCACAAGATCGGTCGATTCAATTATGCCCTTTAGATCTACAATTTAACATGCGATCGCTATCATTAAACGAGTTCTATTCAATTATCGTAGCCTATCTTAGTCTTAACCCGGTCGGTGTCAATCCTAATTTGCGAGACTAGTTAATTAATCCTGGCCAGTAATCAAACAACTAGAATTAAAACGATAATCAAACGATAACCATGCAATTGCAATTCAATTAATCAATCTACCCCTTCTAACAATCCTAGATCCCCTTTCAACCCTAGAAAGGAATTTAGCTACTCATAACGATATAAACAACAACAATAATAATTAAAGTAAACATGATTAACATCAATGAAAGGAATAACTAAGAATAGTTAAAGAACAAGAAGACAATTAACTGAATAACGAAGGAAGATTGAAAAATACCGATTACAAGTTGAACTAAAGACAATCGTCTTTGATGAATAAAATCCGGAGGCAAAGAAAGCTAAAATAGGTTTTCTAATATTAAAGCATAAAAGCATAAAAAGCATGAAAAAGCATGTCTAATTATGAAAGACGAACTTTCTTTTTATAATACAAAAGGTCTAATTAATTAGGTTAAAGTTTAGGAAAATATAGAAAGCTGCCGAAATATTAGGTTGCTCGATCGAGCAACGTGATTCTGCTTGATCGAGCAAGAGAACAGTGCGACTCGACCGAGCAAGACTCTTCTGCTCGGTCGATTATCCTTCATTTAGGCTCGTTTCTTCACTTTTCTTCATTTCTTCTCTTTCATTCTCGATTCCCGTGCCTAACCTTCTACGATCCAACTCCGCCATTCTTCATATCTACTCAAAAAGTTCTAAATGCATCCAATCTGCATTAAAACATAATAGAAGCGCCAGAATCTATATTCTAGCTAAAATAGCATAGAAACAAGTAAGGAAGGACGGTAAATCGAGTTATATGTGTCTAAGGGAAGCATAAAATATGTATATAAATAATGATCATCAAACTCCCCCAAACCAATCCTTTGCTTGTCCCTAAGCAAAGCACTCGACACATATAAAGACAAACATACAAATGGTGAATGAAAAACTCAAAGCTAATGTTAATGCACATACAAATCCCAAGTTATCCATATCTATAACAAAGTAATGACCAAGTTGTACCAATAAAACAAATTTAAAGGCACGGGAAAGTAGAAAACGCAGCTCATATTCCAAGATTTTACATGATACCGTAGTATAGACAAAAGCCAAATACCTTTTAATCTTGCAAGGCTCAATTAGTCGGATTCTCGCGGATTCACTCATGCACTCATAAGTTTATGTAAGGGTGAGTTTTGTGAAGATAGAAAGAAATAGAAACACTCACTCAACTTATGAAACATGCATGCATTCTAATGTGATAGTAATTTCCCCAACAATACGCATTCGCTATAAAGTACATGAATCAGGACAAAAAGGGAGGCTAATGGGTGAAGGTATAGAAGTGGATTGTGCCAAGGCACGTATGGAAATGTGGGGCTAAGACCGGTAGTCGCAGCGACACTTATCAAAACAAATCTACAAAACTAGCACAAACCAACACCCGACTAGAGAAATCATCTTAAACTTTGACAACACAAGAAAGATATCGATATTGCTCTCTGAAAAATGCATTAGACTCTAGTACATTCCCTTTCATTTTCCCTTGAATAATTCAATGAAGCAACATATTTTTTTTTTCTCTTTTTTTCTTCTTTTCCTTTCTTCTTTTTCATTTTTTTTTCTTCCTTCATCATTTTTCTTTTTTTTTTTTTTTTTTTTGATCTTTTGCTTCACAGCTTTTCTCAACAAAGGGAATAAATGACACAATTGCCAACATACTTGCTACACCCGTTATTTGATATTCTTTTTTCAGAAATTCCGACCCAACCATAGTAGACAAGTAGACAAGAAAACAAAACATGCAACTGCGACTGTCCCGATAAGGTAGGCAAGTTCTAGGAATGTAGCTATTATATGGCTTGTAAAACAGGCTACAAAAGCTCAAATTGGCTAAACATAAATAACTCAATAATAAGGGTATAAAATCAAGTCTTTTTGGCTATGTGAAGCTTATTTGAACAAAAAGAACCACCTTTCCTCATGCACTTATCAAACGAACGCGTATAGTATCAAGAAACGAATGTCACACTTATGCAATTTGATGTTACATATTCCACAAGGAGTACCACACTCAAGCCTAAAGACAATGAGACCAATTTATTGATGTTCCTGGCCTAGGAAGCTCTATAGACCTCTGAATTTTAAGTGGTTTACCAACAAAAATTGGCCAAATCTAATTAGCATAAGGTATGTAAAAAAAAAAACGGTCAAGACTTGTTCTATGAGCTTTGTTTTCAAAAAATAGTAAGTCAAAACAATGTACATGGACAACTTATTTGGGATTCAAATGCAGAAATAATGCAAATTATCATCATTGTTATTCAATTTCACCAAGACTCGACCTAATAAAATAAAAACAAAACATAATTTTGGATTTTGTAAATTTTTCAATTTTTATGAATTTTTTTCTTTTTTTTTTCTTTCTTTCACACAACGGAAATAAACACACAACATAAAGAAATACTCTCCCCCAAACCTAAATGTCACAGTGTCCCCATTGTGACGCTAACAGCACAACAACACACAATAACCAACATTAACAACCTATAGGACACAACTAACAAAGGGGAATGGGGAAATAACTAAAATAAAATACAATAAAAGAAAGTACAAGGATAGATAATACCAGTTTTAGAAACATAGCTTCCCCCAAACCTGCTGCAAAATGGGGGTGTAGTGACCAGCTGCCACTACTGCGCCTGATCACCATCATCATCATCATCATCATCATCATCACCCCTCTGAGCAGCACCAGAAGAAGAGGCCCAAAATGGCTCACCAAAACCACCAACTGGAGCATCCGGTCGGATAGGAGTATACTATGAACGACCAAGGCAACCATAATCGTGACTAAACTCCTGGGAAAACTGGTGAGGAGTCACCTCATAATTATCAAACACACCAGTCTCATCACCCGGACCTCAGTAGTAGCTCGGCGGAGTCCAACCAGCAGTGGCATTAAGATCATTCCGCATAAGGTTTTCCCAAAGTCCCCTCATCACCAAGTCATTGTTAATTCCTCGGTGAATCCTAATCTCCCTCTCCAAAGCCGGATCATAGGAATAAGCAGATGGAGGGTAAGGGTAAGGAGCTGGGGTGGGTGCAAAGTGTGGAGCCGGGGTGGTGGTAGTCTGAGCAGTAAAAGATGGGGTGATCCACCGACGAGGTCGACGGTTCTCGGCCAAAGTAAAAACAATCTTAGGTGGAACCACATAAGAACGAGGGGAAGGGGTAGGTCCAGTCTCATGATCATGAGTGGGTAACCGCTCTGTAGAAGGTAGATGGTTATCCCTGTTGGGAAGAGCTATCCACTGGGACCCCGGTACCCGCCACTGAAATCTAGCGTTGCCTAACGCATTAATCCAGCAAAGTGTGCGGCGTATGTACTCCTCGTCTACTCTTGGGGCATGAATCGGGGTCATTGGTGTGTATCTACAGTCTCCCCCAAACCCAGTAAGTCTCCCAGCCAACCTAATCACTAAGGCACCACAATCTAAAGAATGTTGGGTAGGGGAATTGACCCTCCAGAAAGCATAACACACCAACCCCGCCGGGTGCAAATAAAAATCATTCTCATGCTTGGGGTTGAGGGTAGAAGCAAGTAATAAGACCCCATGAGAATTAAGCTTACTAAGGTCCTTCCTGGAAAACAAAAGGAGGCTAAAGAAACGCAAAAACAAGCTCAAACAAGGATGCTGCACATCATTGACCGCCATAGCATTAACACGTGCATCAGGAAGACCAGTAAATAGAGTAAAATAATCAACGACTTGAAAGCCGGAAGGAATACTAATAAAAGCATCATCGTCACCTAGAGAAAGACCTAAATGATTTGCCAATTCAGCATACGACCACACAAAATCCCGATTAAGCAACCTAAAAGACACACGTTTATTGGTCTCGTCCCAATCATAGGAACTGAAAAATTCTAATGTCAAAGGTCGATATGAAAGCTCGTTAAGGGAATATAGCCCACCAAACCCAATTCGGTCAAACATATCAAACAAAGCGGTCATGTTGTTCTTGTGTGTTGAAAACGATCCAAGGGTAAGTGGGGTTACTCGGAATCGCTTCTATTTCGGGTTGTCGAACAAGACGGGGTTCTCTACGACGCTTGCTAGTTTCTACTTGTCTAGACATGGCTAATTGAAGTAAATAAAACACACAAACACAACTATATGCTCAAAAAGACGGATTAGCAAACCCTAATTCGAAAAAAATAAAATTTTGAGTCTAAATCGCAAGAAAGACGGAGCAATTAGCAGTGTAATAGTGATTAATTACTAAATAATGAAGTAAGAAAGCAACAAACAATGAATTAGAAGCACAAAATTGAAGAAATAAGAAGCAAACTCTAAATCATGTTTTGGGCAAAATAAGGGAGCAAGAACACCAATTTCTTCACAAATTGAACTTAAAACAAGTAGAATAATGATTGTTGACGCTAGCTTGATGATGAATTGATGATTTGAATGAGTTTGAGTGAGTGTTATGAGGGAAGAAGGGTCCGACTCGATCGAGCAACCAAAAAAATCTTGATTTTTGAGTCTGCTCGAGTGGCTAGATATTGGTGTGCATGAAAACTCGATCGAGCATCATGACGTGCTCGATCGAGCATCATGACGTGCTCGATCGAGCAACCTATGATTTTCAGTTTTTTCTCATTTTTCTCTTCTTTTCTCCTTTCTTTCTTTTCGTTTCTTCATTATTAAAGCGACTTCCAATTGTATTAGCTGCAAATACTCAATAAAATTGTTAGATCGCTCCCTCACCGCACTCAATAAAGCACAACTATATTAACTATCCAAACTAAATCTAATTAAACTATAACATTAATAACTAAGCTAAGCAAAATAAAATTTACAAATGAAATACAAGTAAATGCCGGGTTGCCTCCCGGTTAGCGCTGGTTTATAGCGGTCCCGCACGATCGTGTTACCTCAAAGTCATGGGGATTTATCAAGAGTGAAAAGGTCGACGACCTCTATCACTCCAATAAATGCTCCATCATAATAGATCTTCAAGCGTTGACCATTGACTTTGAAAACTTCACCCTTGTCGGTTTGTAGCGTAACCGATCCAAACTTGTTCACCTCGGTAACTGTGAATGGTCCCGACCATCTGGACTTGAGTTTACCTGGAAACAAACGCAAACGGGAGTTAAATAATAATACTTTATCACCAATTTTAAATTCCCGCTGCAGGATATGCTTGTCATGCCATTTCTTGGTCTTCTCTTTGTAAACCCGAGCACTATCATAGGCATGCAATCGAAACTCATCAAGCTCGTTCAATTGCATAAGTCGTTTCTCACCCGCCAGTGAGGGATCCATATTAAGCTCTTTTATGACCCACATAGCCCTATGCTCAAGTTATACCGGTAAATGGCACGCCTTGCCATAGACTAACCGGTATGGAGAAGCACCAATTGGAGTCTTAAAAGCAGTTCGGTAAGCCCATAAAGTGTCATCGACCTTACAACTCCAATCCTTCCTAGATTTAATCACGACTTTCTCAAGGATTGACTTAATCTCTCTATTAGAAACCTCTACCTGACCACTTGTCTGCAGATGATAACTTAACCCCCGACGATGTGTAACGCCATATTTCTTCAATAAAGAGTTAAGTTGACGTTCATTAAAATGCTTTCCTCCGTCGCTAATGAGAGCACGAGGAACCCCAAATCGTGGGAAAATGATCTTCCGAAACAGTTTCACAACTGCTTTGGCATCACAAATGGGAGTGGCAATGGCTTCCACCCATTTGGAGACTTAATCAACTGCTACTAGAATATATTGTTTACCATGGGAAGATGGGAATGACCCTTGGTAGTCAATACCCCAAACATCGAATATCTCAACTTCCAAAATACCCGTTTAAGGCATCTCATGCCGTTGCGAAATATTTCCCGCCCTTTGACATGCGTCACAAGAACGGACAAAAGTAGTAGCATCCTTGAGAATAGTCGGCCAATAAAAACCCGACTGCATAACCTTAGAAAATGTCCTTGAGGGACCATGATGACCGCCATATGAAGAAGAGTGACATTGAGAAAGGATGGCTTGTACCTCACCCTCTGGAATACATCGTCGATAAATGCCGTCGGCACATTCCCGGAATAGATAAGGATCATCCAAAAAATACCTCTTGACATCGTGTTGAAACCTCTTCTTTTAATTTGCTGATAGGATAGATCCGGAGGCATAATTCCCCCAACCAAAAAGTTGGCATAATCGGCAAACCATGGAGTCTCCATGGTAATGGCAAAGAGATGATCATCAGCAAACGAATCATCAATGGGGATGGAATCTCCCCCTTCAAACTTTAAACGAGACAAATGGTCAGCAACCACATTCTCAGCACCTGACTTATCCCGGATCTCCAAATCAAATTCTTGTAGCAACAAGATCCAACGAATAAACTGAGGTTTGGCTTCCTTCTTAGCTAACAAGTACTTCAGTGCTGCATGGTCAGTGTAGACTATCACCTTAGAACCCACAAGATAGGCTCTAAACTTATCTAAGGCAAAGACAACTGCAAGTAACTCCTTTTCAGTGGTAACATAGTTAACTTGCGCATCATCCAACGTCTTAATGGCATAGTAAACTGCATGTAGCACCTTATCCTTCCTTTGCCCCAAAACAGCCCCAACTGCATAGTCACTGACATCACACATTATCTCAAACGACAATGTCCAATCAGGAGACTGGATAATAGGAGCTGAGGTTAGAGCTTGTTTAATCCTGTCAAAAGACTTAACACACTCATTAGTAAACACAAACGAGGCATCCTTATGGAGAAGCTTAGTCAATGGTTGAGAAATCTTTGAAAAATCCTTAATAAAACGGCGATAGAACCCCGCATGACCAAGGAAACTTCTAACACTTTTAACATTCACCGGGTACGATAATTGCTCAACCACTTCCACTTTAGCTTTATCCACTTGGATGCCTCGTCCAGACACCAAATGACCAAGTACCATTCCTTCAGTTACCATGAAGTGGCACTTCTCCCAGTTTAACACAAGATTACTCTTCTCACAACGTTGTAAGACTTTAGTCAGATTAGCTAAACAACTATCAAAATCGGTCCCATAAACACTGAAGTCATCCATAAAGACCTCCATAATAGACTCGATATAATCAGAAAATATAGCCATCATACAACGTTGAAAGGTAGCAGGGGCATTACATAACCCAAAAGGCATTCTTCGGTAAGCAAAGACACCATAAGGGCATGTGAAGGTAGTCTTTTCCTGATCGTCAGGATGGATGGGGATTTGAAAGAATCCCGAGTAGCCGTCTAGATAACAAAAATATTTATTGCACGCTAGACGCTCTAACATTTGGTCAATGTAGGGAAGAGGGAAGTGGTCTTTCCTAGTGGCTACATTCAGCCTCCTATAATCAATACGCATCCTCCACCCAGTCATTAGTCTAGTAGATATGAGCTCGTTTTTCTCATTAGTGACGACCGTAGTCCCTCCCTTTTTAGGGACTACCTGAACAGGACTGACCCACTTTGAATCAGAAATAGCATAAATGATCCCTGCATCTAACAATTTATGCACCTCTTTTCTAACCACTTCTTGCATAGTGGGGTTTAAACGACGCTGACCCTGCCTACAAGGTTTATGGTCTTCTTCTAAGTGGATACGGTGCATACAAAAGTCGAGACTAATACCTTGTAAATCGTCAATGCTATAACCTATAGCCTTTTTGTGCCTTTTTAAAACCACCAACAAATCAGAAAGTTGGCTTTCAGATAGGCTAGCACTGACAATTACAGGATTCATCTCATAGGAATCAAGAAAAACATATTTAAGATGAGAGGGGAGGGTTTTAATTTCAGGTTTCTTTACCTCGGTAACCTTAGGGGGGTTACCTAAGCTATAAACCTTCTGTAACTTGCAGTCCTCTCCTGTCAGCAGTTTTTCCATCTCAACTACTTCTTTACTCCGTGAGCTTCCAGCTTCAGCAGTGGTGGAAATTAAGGCGATCTTCAGAGGATCCCTATTCAAACACAAGGAAAGACAGTCATCAATAGTTAAATAAACAATATCGACTCTATGACGTGTCTCTTCTAACATGGGATGTTTTATGGCATTATCTAAGTTGAAAGTGATTGTTTCATCCCCCACTGTTAGTGTAAGTCTCCCATTCTTAACATCTATAACCGCCCCCGCAATATGGAGGAATGGTCGTCCCAAGATGATAGGAATTTGGGTGTCCTTAGCCATATCTAAGACAACAAAGTCAACCGGTATGAAAAACTTCCCTACTCTAACCGGTACGTCTTCTAAAATCCCTAAAAGGTGTTTAATAGAGCGGTCGGCCATTTGTAAGGTCATGGTTGTAACAGTAAGTTGACCCATATTTAACTTTTTGCATATAGAAAATGGCATAACACTAACACTAGCCCCTAAATCACAAAGGGCTTTGTCTATGGCTAAGCAACCTATATTACAAGGAATAGAAAAACTCCCTAGATTCTTTAGCTTAGGTGGTGATCTGGATTGCAACACAGCACTGCATTCCTCAGTAAATGCAACCGTCTCCACTTCATTAAAGGACCGCTTCCTTGTCAATATATCTTTCATGAACTTTGCATAAGCCGTCATTTGAGTGATCAACTCAGTAAAAGGTACACTCACTTGTAAATTCTTGACTACTTCCATAAACCTACCAAACTGTTTATCAAGCTTGGATTTATGTTGGCGGTGCGGAAAGGGAAGTGCAATGGCAATTGGCTCGGCTTCTTTGGCTTTGGAAGATGAAATAGAAGTGTTATCATCATGATCAGAGGTTGCTCGATCGAGCAGAGGTGTTGCTCGATCGAGTTTTTATGAACAGTAACTTTTAGGAACTTTTCGAGCAGAATTTTTGACTTTTTCAAGGGTTGCTCGATCGAGCAAGGGGGTGCTGTTCGATCGAGCAACCTTATTTTCAGCCCTTGTTTCGCTGGTTTTCGAACTTTGATCAGCAACTTCCAAGCTTTCATTGGTTTCATCCCCTATCATTTCAGGGCCTTTGTAATGGGTTCCACTTCTCAAGGTGATAGCATTGGCTTGTTCATGTGGAGGGTGTCTTTGAGGAGGAAGATTACCTGGTTGTTTATGTGGATTTTGAATTGCCAATTGGGCAATTTGAGTATCAACCATCTATTTATGAGCTGTCAACTGTGAGATCTGAGCATCTTGCTTTTATTGTATCATAAGACTCTGCTGCAACATGGCTTTCAATTCCGCCATGTCATTACTTGGAGGTGGTGGAGGTGGAGGTTGTTGAAAGTTTTGGCCTCCTTGATTGGAACGATTGTAATTACCTTGGGAATTGCGATTCTGAGGAATCACATAAGATGAACCTTGTTGTTGATGTGGCGGTGGGGTAGGATTAAGAACATTCTGACTTCGGTAGGAGAAATTGGGATGCTCTTTCGTCCTTTCATTGTAAAAATTGGAGTAAGGTGTACCTTGCTTAAAAGATTGAAAGGCAAGGACTTGCTCAACCGTACTCATACATTCCACTGCGTTATGCCCCGTAGTACCACATCTTTCACAGGTTGGCTCTTGATGAACCATGACATGAACCGTTTGCTTATTTTCCAAGGACTTTGAAGTTTGTAACTCGGCAACTTTGGCAGTTAATGCCTCCAACTGAGTTGCAACTGCATTATCCGAACCTCCTCTCCTCACATTACCCCTAGGATTCCCATACTCAGCAGTGTGAGTAGCCATTTCATCAATTAACTTCCAAGCATTGGCATCAGTAGTGTTATTTTGGAATCTCCCATTAGCAGCAGAATCTAACAGTGTTCTCTGATCATCATATAACCCATTATAAAACTGGTTGCATAAGAACCAAGTATCAAAACCATGATGTGGAACAGACTTGAAAAGCTTTTTGAAGCAAGCCCAGGCCTCATTAAAGTTCTCATTGGGACCTTGTTTGAAACTTGTGATTTGACTTTGAATGGCATTGGTTTTCTGTGGCGGAAAATATCTTTTGTAGAATGCAAGAGCCAAAGAATTTCAATCGGTGATGCCAAGTGCAGCCATATCTAACTCACTCAACCAATCTTCTGCCCCGTCTCGTAGTGAAAAGGGAAACAACACCACCTTAATCTGATCTTGCGTTACCCCACCCGTTAAAGGAATAGAGCAACAATAGTTGGTGAATTTCTCCATATGTTTAGCAGGATCCTCAGTGGGGCTTCCTCCAAACATGTTTCGCTCCACCAAATATATATAAGATGGACGAATCTCAAAAGTGCTATTACCCGTAGCAGGGAGTTGATATCCCTTGGGAATAGATGCAACGGTAGGCTCTGAATGGCTCGCTAGAGTAGGCATGGTTGTAGTAGGTGCAGAAATAGGTGTATCCTCTTCTAAGGATGGTTTTTCTGCTACAAATTCGGCGTAAACTGTTTCAAGCGTACTCAAGTCTTCCGCTTCTTGAATTTCCTTCCAAAAGTTTCGTCTAGCTCGGAATGTCTTCTCTGGTTCGGAATCGTAGGGCACGAGAACGGACCTAGAACACCTGGGCATAAACAAAAACTAAAGAAAAGGATGAGAACGGTCTCCAGGAACTTAGGTTCCCTGAGACGGAAAGACAAACTAAGTAGAAACAAACAGAAAACTGTTGCCTCCCCGACAACGGCGCCAAATTTGATAAGGTCCAAGTCGCGTCTCATTAATCAAAGTAAACCTAAATCACAACTAACTAATAGTCAGCGGTAAGCAAGGTATCGAATCCACAGGGAGGCGGTAGTATTCTAATCTGTTAAACTAAGTTCGTCTGTAAAGTAACAAATCGGGGTTTTGATTTTGAGTTCTAAACTAAAAGCAATCAATAACAATAACTAATAGCAAACAATAACAACTAATAATAATAACAACTAATAATAAATAATAACAACTAATAATAAAAGGTTGAAAACAATAAGATTAAAAGTATAGGGTCTTAGGTTCACTAGGATTATTATTCAGGGATAGGGATGAAATCAACTATCATGCAACAAAGTTATCTAAGGTCACAAGATCGGTCGATTCAATTATGCCCTTTAGATCTACAATTTAACATGCCATCGCTATCATTAAACGGGTTCTATTCAATTATCGTAGCCTATCTTAGTCTTAACCCGGTCAGTGTCAATCCTAATTCGCGAGACTAGTTAATTAATCTTGGCCAGTAATCAAACAACTAGAATTAAAATGATAATCAAACGATAACCATGCAATTGCAATTCAATTAATCAATCTACCCCTTCTAACAATCCTAGATCCCCTTTCAACCCTAGAAAGAAATTTTGCTACTCATAACGATATAAACAACAACGATAATAATTAAAGTAAACATGATTAACATCAATGAAAGGAATAACAAAGAATAGTTAAAGAACAAGAAGACAGTTAACTGAATAACGAAGGAAGATTGAAGAATACCGATTACAAGTTGAACTAAAGACAATCGTCTTTGATGAATAAAATCCGGAGGCAAAGAAAGCTAAATTAGGTTTTCTAATATTAAAGCATAAAAAGCATGAAAAAGCATGTCTAATTATGAAAGACGATCTTTCTTTTTATAATACAAAAGGTCTAATTAATTAGAGTCTTGCTCGATCGAGCAACGTGATTCTGCTCGATCGAGCAAGAGAACAGTGTTACTCGACCGAGCAAGACTCTTCTGCTCGGTCGAGCATCCTTCATTTAGGCTCGTTTCTTCACTTTTCTTCATTTCTTCTCTTTCATTCTCAATTCCCGTGCCTAACCTTCTACGATCCAACTCCGCCATGCTTCATATCTACTCAAAAAGCTCCAAATGCATCCAATCTGCATTAAAACATAATAGAAGCGGCAGAATCTATATTCTAGCTAAAAGAGGATAGAAACAAGTAAGGAAGGACGGTAAATCGAGTTATATGTGTCTAAGGGAAGCATAAAATATGTATATAAATAATGATCATCAGACAGCCGGCAATTCGACTCACATCTTGAGGACCAATGCAATTCTGAAGAATTGTCATTGCCTTTGAGTTTTTCTCGGTCTTTTTATAGTCCTTCTCGTCATACTTTGCCTCGCTTTTTGGAGTGACTTTTCCTTTTTTGGAAGTCTCCGTTATAGCGAGGGGGCCATTTTTAACAATGATCCAACACTCATAGTGGATACTTTTAATATAATGTTCCATTTTAAGTTTCCACCAACCAAATTTTCACCGATAAAGATCGAAATCTTGGAGTGTTTTGAGGAATCCATTTTCCCGGAATCTACTCAAGGTAATTAGCCTTATTAAGAGCACGAGGCTCTGATACCAATTGAAGAGTATGGATTCCTAGTACCTAAGAGGAGGAGGGGGTGAATTAGGTACCTTTTAAAATTTTCAACTAGTTCTTTATGAATTACAGCGAGTTGAGTCAAAGAGTAAAGAAGAGTTCTGATCGTGGCAACAGTCAGTTGAACTGTTACCAGTTCCTTTCAGATTGAAGCGAAGTTGTAGCTGACAGTATTGATGACTGTTGCTATGCTAAAGTAAAGTACGTAAATTAAAAGTGCGGCGGAATTAAATAATATAAAGATCAACATACAATTTTGAATTGGTTCGGCCTACGATCTAAGGGCCTACATCCAATCTTCATTATATTGCTTTGTTAATAAGAAATCTAATCCGACAACTTAAAAACCCCTACAATAAAATGGCCAACAACCTACTCCGGTTGCGAAACAGTTTGAGAACACACTTGTTCTAAAACTCGACTCTTGAACTGAAAAGTTACAGGATCTTTGTTCCTCAAATGTTGTTCTAAAAAAGAACTTGTGAGGACAATTTCAAGATCTAACTATTCAAGTAACAAGAATATATAATAATGGCAACAGTAGTCTGGACTGCAACTTTTGAAGACTTTGAAAAATTTTGCAAAGAAAAAGGTTTTGGAAAAAACTTAGACAAATTTGCAATTGAAATATAATGCTTTGGAAAGTCTTGAGGAATCTGAGCATTTAATGTCCTCTATTTATAGAGGCAAGGAGGAAGCATGAAATGTTATTAAATTATTATCTTTGGGATTGTTAATCATCCCAACGTGTGGATGTCAACAAAGAAGTAAGTTTGTTGAAAGAGATGTTTTATAAAGAAAGTACGGCTACCAAAGGCAATGATGGAGATGTTGAGTGATAGTACTTAAGATCTATAAAAGTATCTTTGACCTTTGGTTAAAACATGGAGGATATTAACTATATTAGCTTTTTCATAAAGCCTTTCTTTGCCTTATTCTAAAAAGTAAAACATTATTCAAATAATTTGATAAAGCACTTCCCAATTCAGATTTGTTTATAAAACACATTTTTGAAGAAAATAATATTTAAAAGGAAAAAATGATTTCGATTCAAGAGTTGCAGACAAAAGCAACAGTTGCACTTACTGTGATCAGTTCACATAAGTACTACTGTTATTATCCAGACATTGAGGCAACAGTCATGCTCACTGTTGCCACAAACTATTGCCAAAAGATGTATTCTATTACTTTTACAATTGTAATCACATCCTAAGACAATACCAACTATGAAGAGTTCTTGACTTGATCTTTGACTTCTTTCTTGATCAACATTGCAAATGGCTAGGCATTGGAACCTAAGAAATAGTCACTTGATAAATATATTTAATTGGCATGTCATCATCAAAATGAACCCAACAACAAGGACTCGGGGAAGACTCCCCTTGGCAACCATATAGATCACTAAGGGCTTGCATCTCACCATTAGCAACCATGTGCTTGAGAAGGTTAGGGACTCGAATATACAAACCAAACACAACCATCCAACAATTCCAAGTATACAATCCAACATATGATGAAATATATTCTCATGGTAAATGACTCGCACTAGCATCTGTACTTTGCAAGACAAGACGAACTAGTCCACGGAAAACATTTCCGTGAACCGTATACGATAAACATTTTGTATACTCAAGACTCTATCCTTCCGGTAGGACGACGATAATATAATACAGTCCTAGTCTTAACCTAGTCAGACTCTCGGAGTAAACGTGTTCCGATTCAGCATGGGATCAATGTTTCGCACCCAAGACTCGATTCTTCTGGCTCAACCACACGGAAGCGAGTACCCCAAATTCGACTCAACCACACGAAATAGGCGTACGAGTACAAGCATCATACTCTAGCTAAATCACACCGAGATGAGGTCAAGAATAAACAAGCAAGTACGCTACATGCAATGACACCACCTCGCAGAATACAACATTTGACAGCTGGGTCGATCAACGCTATGCGTTCACCTCCCAGCAACGTCACCATATCCCCACCAACAAATGCACAAGCATTAAGGTTGTACCCCTATCGCTCCGATATCAAGTCTAACGAGTATAGAGTTCAAAACATCCAATAGATAAGACTGAACGGACTACTCAATATATGCATGACTCAAATGAGCTAAACATCTAAAACCGTCACTAAAGATGTGAAAAAGGCATAAGATAAATGTATCAATGATAAATAAGAGTCAATAAATCTTACATAAGAATGAGACCAATTTTAAGAAGCATATTCAATAAGAAACACAAAGCCCAACTCAAAACAACAACTATGGAAAACAACTAAAAAAAGGGTCAACTTTTAAAAGTCATAACTAGAGTTATAGACATGAAAATGCGGAAATTATAAATGGAGGTGATAGCTTATCCTCTTACGGTTCCAACGATAGGTCACACGCCCAAAACAGACAAGTAACGTAGGAGATATAACCATTTTACGAAAAGGGGTGGGTGCAGTAAAACTTTCGCCCGACCGGGGAAATTTCATCCGCTGGCTCCCAGACCATTTTTAGGCAATTTCTGAAAACTTTTTCTACCGGGCAAAATTTCGCTTGGTCGGGTGAAATTTCACCCGGCCGGGTGAAAGTTCACCCGTCGACATCACACGAGCCATGAACATGAATCTTCATCCCTTTCCTTGGGTTTGAAGATGAATGTTCAAACTCTAATCTCAACAAATAAGATCATGCCACAAATAAGCAATGAACATGATTAAAGACATTTAAATCAACACAACAAACTTAACTTTAAGTCAAACAATCTTACACCCATTTGCACTTATCAACATAATTCACCAAAAATCTCTTTTAGTGCAACATGTGAACATTAAATCATTACATACAACATTAAAACATTATAAGACAATCATTTAAGATATAAACCACAAGTTTAAGCAATAACAAGAGGGGTGTAAACTCAACACTACCAATTTTCACAAGTTAAGACATATGAGATGAATTCCAACTAGTAAACATGTTGTAGTTACAATTTCATACTAGCAAAACCTAAGGAAATCATCTTTCATGTGAAAAATACACTAAACACAAAGAAACACATAGGATGTGACACCGAGTAATCCATCTACGTTACCTCGATTAGCACATCAAATCTTTGATTCCCAAGCTAACCATCAACCCACACGAATCCCTTGACCCAAAACCTTCAAGATACAACTTTTTCCGACACATAACGAGATAAGACACCAAACCGAAATTTCTGAAAAATTGGTCTATTAAGAAAGTTAAAAGTTTCGATATTTTATTAGCTAGAAAGAAAAAGGATGGTGAGAGGATTCCGAAACATTAAACGGAATTGAATTTGGTTAAGAAACGAAGAAATTATGTCCGTCTTTAGTTTAGATCTAGAAAAATGGGTTTTATAAAAGGTTGGAGGAAATGGATAATTTATCTCATGAAAAGGAAGAGAAGGATGAGTAGAGGAGATTGATATAAAAATCGTCACGTTTCGTTGAGAGACGGAGAAATGACATCCGTCTTAAGTTTATGAAGTTATGGAGGTTTAATGGTGGTTTTGGATGTTTGAGGAAGAAGATGAAGGTGAATATGTTGGTGAAAATTATAAGGAGGAAGATGAAGGTTTTGGTGGGTTTGTTTTGAGAAGATGAATAATAGAAGGCCCAAATTTCATATTGGGTCAACTTACTTGGATTTTCGCGTGAAATCCGATTATGAACTCATAACGGACTGAAATGCGACGGTTTCTACCCAACTAAACTAAATTCTATTTAACATTAATTTAAAGCCACGAAATTATAAAATATCGACTTAAAATATTTTAGCGAATAAATGTAAAAGCCGAATTTATAAAATTTACGACTTTAGTAAATTACTCATTGTTAAAATATCTGGGGTGTTACATAACGACCACTATCCTCTTTGGGTTGCATTCTTTAAAAATGTGCTAAATCGAATCAAGTGTTACATCACAACATCAAACCGACGTCCGGTGGCCCTAAACCACCTGTCACCAATGAAAACAAAGAGATGTGGGAAGTTCTTGATGCAACAGTCCTTCATTGGATCTATACAACGGTCACCTAATGCCTTCGTGGGACTATTGTTGAAAACAAATACACCGCAATTAGGGGCTTTTTCAATGGGGGGATCATGAGATTCCATTGAACCCCATTGGAAACTAAAAAAAGTAAAATAGTATACAAAAGTATTATGATTCTAGCAAAAACCCCAAATCCAAGATACTTGTGACTAGCGAGAACTTTAGTGGACTTTTATAGATCTTTTTTAACACCCTATATCCCCGAGATTGACACTCGTAATTACCGTACACCTTACACTCTATTTCTACATCAAAATGGCGCCGTTGCCGGGGACGGTGTTATATGTTTAATTTGATTTTCTTGTTTGCTTTAGTTTTTGTCCTTTTGTCTTGAGGAACCTAGTTCTTTAAGGCAATTCTCACTCTTTCTTGTAGTTTGTTTTGTATGCCCATGCGAGCTCCTCCCAAATATCAACCTCTTATTGATCTCGAAATCGAAAGGACGTTTAGGAGGTTTTGAAAAGTCTTCAAAGCCACGGACAAGAAATCTACTTCGAACCCGAATCCTACGACGAAGGCTTCTATATCCTTGGGTGAAGAAAGGGAACTAGAAAACCGGGTAATGAAGGAGATGGAAATTGAGCATACTAGGGTAGATAAATTGGAAGGTATTGTCCCGGTCGCTTAGTTGTGAACCCTTTTGGAAACCAAACAACCGAACCAATCCCCCACCAACCAATCACACAACCAAGAATGCCAAAATTTTCCTCTCATTTCGTTCCCACAAAAGACACTCTTCCAAATATCACACCCTACCACAAAATTTGACCGGCAATTTCATCACCAAAACCGCCTTTATCCAACTAGTTGAGAGAAACCAATTTGGAGGTATGCCAAGTGAGGACACTCATCTTCATATGCAAACCTTTTGCGATTATTGTGATGTCATCTTCCAAACGGAAGTAACTCAAGACCAAATTCGATGGGTCTTGTTTCCTTACTCTCTAATTGGAGCGACAAAACAATGGTTGAAAAGTCTCAACAAAGTTGCTCTAGGGATTGATTCATGGAAGAAGTTGGCTCTAGCATTCTACCAAAAGTTCTACCCACCGGAGAAAACCAACGTGCTAAGAGCTCAAATTACCGGTTTCAAGCAACGTGATGAAGAAAGTCTTTATGTGGCATGAGAACGATTCAAGGAGATAATAAGATTATGCCCCCATCATGGGTTAAATGAATGGTTCTTGATGCAACAATTTTGGAATAGGTTATATGAAGATGCAAGAGGGATCTGGAACATGGGTTCTCATGGGAGATTCACCGAGGTTAAAGATGATCAAACTTGGGCTAGAATATAAGAGATGGCTTTAATACTCCGTATTTCTATGTAATGGGGACTCAGCTGAGTAAGGCTTACTCGACCGAGTGGGTTGTGCACTCGACCGAGTAAAGGCTACTCGATCGAGTGGAATAGGCTGACGGTTGCATTAGAACAGGTTTTCTGTTCTTGCGTACTCGGCCGAGTGAGTTGTACTCGACCGAGTACATGTTGTACTCGATCAAGTACGACAGATTTCGAGTATTAGCCGGACAATTGATTAAGGGTTAATATGAGGAGTTAATTTTCATAATTTAGTTTACGCTTTCATAATTAAAAACCTTAGTCTCTCAAAGTCTCTCTAGTTCCTCAAGAACAACCTTTAATCATCTCGTGTCGGATCCGATCTTTCGCTATCTTCGTTGATTGCTTTGGAAAGTATTCTTGTCTATTATTCGTTTGTGTTGTAATTGTTATAACCCTAATTGATTTAGGGGAAAGGGGAACAAGGGCTAGTATTGATTATGTTAATTGCATGTTTAGGGAAGGAATTCATAAAAGAACATTGTTGATAGAATGATTGTGATTTGCTGCGGATTTGCGAAAAGGTAGGGTTTTCCTACTCAGCATTTGCTTATGCTAATCGATGTGATGAGATATTGTATGATTCTTGATTGTTTGATGTATGATGATGATGATGATGGAGTTCGGAGTTAGAGTTGAGTGTTGTGATGGTTACTATGGTTACTGGTTGGTGATTCCGTTAGGAGACAGATCACACCCCGAGTTCGCCCTCGTAGTTATCCCGCTACGTGGGGGATGTACACACTAATGTTACGGGTTTATCTCGCTGTGGTAAGATGGAAGTTCGACGCCGGTGGCTGCGGTACAAGGTCAATTGGTGGTTTTTGTAGAGCAGGGATGGTAACCTGAGTCTACTGAGGTGTCTGCTGCGGTGGCCCTCTGTTTTCTCTTCTCTTATGCTTATCTTGTACGTTGGTCGGTATATGCGAATACTGACCCCGTTATTGTTTTACAAAATTGCGATGATCCATTAGGGTATGAGGAGCAGGTGATCAACGGGTAATGTATTGAGCTGCGCTGGGATGTCGAGGGGATCACCACTATCGAGTCATAGATTCCGCGGAGTCTACTAGAGTCGTGCATTAGACATTACTTCGCTTTATCTTATGATTGTCATTTTGGATTATAGGTCTAGACGGTATGCCGTCTAGTTTGAGACGATGTATTGATATTTAAACATTGATTAAACATATATTATTTCCTTTATCGCTTGAATTGATATGTACTACCTCAGGCAACCGAGACGGTAGCACTCTCATGTGCAAAGGGGGTCTTTATAAGGTACCTTGGTGTATAGGGGTGTTACAATGGCGACCCAAAACTCTCAATTTAGTAGGCCACGAAAAGCTATTAGAGGGGGAATACATGAGGTCGATTCCGTCACTCAAATTAGTCCAACTTACTCCAACTTCTAAAATGAGAACACAAAGAACCATCCAAATCTCTCTTACAAAAGCCAAAATGTCCAAAACCCTCAATCACAACAATCATATGTTGCCCTGCCCCTTAGAAACAACCACAAAACTTTCAAAGACCACAATAAAACCAAAGCCAACCTTCCTACAACCAACAACAATACAATCAAAATCAACAATAATACAACCCACCGCCACAACATCAACCTCCTATGCAACAACAAGTTGGGGACCAATCCTTTGACCTTCAAAAAGCGGTCCTCCAATTGCAGAAAGAAAATCAAGAAAAATATATCATTATCAACAACATCATTGCCCACAACAACATACTTACCTTGAAACACAAATGACTCAAATAGCATCGGGGAGTTCCTCTAGGGGGAAAGGTCAATTGCCTCCACAAGGTAACCTACCCAAGAATGAAACCGCCAATGCCATACAATTGAGATGTGGAAAACGTGATGAGGGTCCAGAGATGACAAATGAAGATGATAATGGCGAGGGAGAGAAAGTGGTAGATGAGGTATTGGTTGAAAATGAAGTTATTGAGTTGGATGACAAGGAAGAGGAGAGTTCTTCAAGTGAACAAGTTGTCAATGAAAAGAAGAATAATGAGGAAACAAAACGCAAGAAGGTTGAAAAGCCTAAAGTAGAAGATTATATTGATCCGAAATACTCAAGGAGGGGGGGGGGTGAATTGAGTATAAATAAAGTATGCCAACTTTTTTGATTGTCCGTATAAGCGTGTAACGAAATATACTAAGTATAAATTTATGAACAAAATTCAACCTTGTAGGTAACGTGTGAATAAAGATACTAAAACAAAGTAAATAATGGAAACGACACACGGAATTTTGAATCAGTTTCACAAATCGAAACCTACTTCCACTATTTCTTGATTAATAATTTTAGTACCTTCCTACGGATTACAAAATTAGCAACCCACTCGTACAACTAACTCTATTTGTAACGCAAAGTTGAGTATCGTTAAATACTCGATTCTATCTTACGTCTTGGTGTTCACACAATTGAACGCATAAGAAACAATTCTACCACAATTATCCAATAACGTTTTACTCAAAAATAACTTGCGAGTTGGAGTGCAGCTTTTCAAAATTAAGGGCTTTTGCAAAATAAAGGGATATTTGCTCAAGTACTCGTGGAACTGTTCAGTTGCGGATTCTGGGTTATATTCGAACAAAATATCTATCTTCAAAGTAACGTGATTGGATTAATAAGGACAATTTTTATGTGATTTTATATTTGTGAGAAAATAGTAAATAAAAGGGATATTTGCTCAAGTTAGACATACAACTTGAACAATGGTGAAATATAATCTAGACTTATTGATTATAAATCGTGTTGATGTTTGAAGACGCGCCAAACAAGAACCATTTTGGAACGAGACTCGTCGATCCTTGTTTACAACTTGTAAACGAAAAGCTTCAACTTTAATTCAATTCAATCTATCTAAAATAAGGATAGAAGACTCCCTATTTATAGCTATCTAAGATAACTCCTAGAAGAATTAAGGAAACAAGCTTCCTTAAATCGACTTTCCTAATCTACTCGTGCATGAACACGTTTATTATAGCTACCAATTAGCTTATCATATATACTCCTAAATACTTATGGAACGGTTAACTAATGATATCTGAAATAATAACTGGATCAAAAAACATCAACGACGTTTTAGAAAATATCGACACGTTTTTCATAAAATAGACGTCTCTTGCCCTTGCCCTTTCTCTCTCTACACTTATTCTCTCCCAAATTAAACAACTAAAATCAAAACCCAACCAACTTCACTTCAACCACCCCCACTGCCACCACATGCCGCCTGCCACCACCTGCCCCCGCCGCCGCTTGCCGCTTGCCGGTATGTTTCCTCCTTTTTTTTTTGTTTTTTTTTTTTTTTTTTTAATTTCTTAGATCTAGTTACTTATCCTTTGATTTATCGTAAATTAGATTGTTGTTTTGATTTAAAACTTCCCAATAGATTAGATTGTTGTTAGTTTCTTGGTTTTAATTTATAAACTTTTAGTTAAACTAATAGATTTGTTGTTGTTAGTTTCTTATTGTATATAATTTTTTTTTTGTTTGTTTTGTTGTTAGATTTGTTGTTGTTTGTTGTAAACTTTTAGTTAAACTATAGATTTGTTGTTAATGTGATGTTGTTTATTTGTTGTTTGTTGTTTAAATTTGTGTTAATAGTTTGTATAAAGAAAACAAATCACGATTTTTTTTCGAGTTTTTCATTCCACCATGGTGGGATTTGGAGGAAAAACAATTTCCCCCATGGATGGACGTGTGGTTTCTTCGTCCAGCCATGGGTTTTTTTTCCCTCCAAATCCATCCATGGTTGGAAGAAACTGGGCGTCCAACCATGGTTGGACGTGAGAATTGGACGTCCCACCATGGTGGGACTTCCAGTTTCTTCATCCCACCATGGTGGGATTTCCATGGAAAAAAAATCGCCCATGGTTTGGATTTTTTGATTAAAAGCCCGTCCATGGTTTCTTTGAAATTTTTTTATAATTTGTTAATTAAGTTGATTAAATTAATTTGTTGGATGAAAATATGTTTTAGGAATATTATTACCGCTTATTTCAACGTTTTAAATTGTCTAATGCAGATGGGAGATCGAGGAAAGAGCGTTATGGTTTCCGAGGATGGTACGGTGAACCAGAGAGTCACGGCTTGAAAGCGTCGTGCTCGGGAGGAGCCTTCTAGTACACGGATACCTCGCATTGTCATTTGGTGTAGATCTTATCCCGTTGGTAGCGGTATTTCTGAGAGGGAGATGTCACAGGAGGTACGAGGTAGTGTTCGTAAGATCGATGAGGGTTTCGAGGAAGAGGGTTTGGTCGACGACGCTTATACGGGAGAGGATTTTGTGGACGAGGAGTCGGAGGGCGAGGAGGCTATGGTTGATCGATCCGTACCGAACCCGATATCCCAGTTACCGTTGTCTCAGAGGTTGGCTCGATACACCTTAGGCCGCTACTCTAGGTTGCAGGATGGTTCGGAGAGGGAGCCGCAGAAGAAGTCGCGTAGTGACACTTATTGGCTCCTTAGAGCCCCAGGTTCTAGTGGGCCCCGTTACATTTCTGTGTTACGGAGTTTTGGTGGGCATGTGGCATTTAGTAGTTGGACCAAGACCGAGGCGGCTACATCCTTTATTAAGTGCTACGAGAGGATGGGTTATGTTGATGGGTTAGGGAAGATGAAGGTGTCGGCTGATGTTGTTAGGAGGTTTCAGTTGACCGGGCTGAGTGGTTTGACGATGTGTTCTACGACGGCTTTGGATGAGAACCTGTTGAGCGCTTTTATAGAGAGGTGGCAGGCGGATACGAACACATTTCATATGTCGTTCGGGGAGATCACCATTACGCTTCAAAATGTAGAGGTGATTCTTGTGATTCGGCCTCTTGGTTCGAGGGTCTTATTTCGAGGGAGGAAGACAAAGCCTTCTTTTACTTGGGAGAGCTTTCTCCCCAGGTGAAGGGAAAGATTAGTAGGGGTTCTACTTCTTTCGTCTCTATTTATAATGATGCTTTATGGGCGGAGAGTTCTATTCGGGAGATTGCCGAAGAGGCTCGTACTTCTTATATTGCTCCTAATTCTTATGGCAAGAGACCTTTATATCCTACTTCCCGACCTTCCTTTTCTCCCTCTTTTCCAAACAAGAGGAGAAACTTTCAGAGTGGACCGGCAAATCATAGAAACCGTCCATTTGTTCCGAGCAACAACAACGACCTTAAAGGTCGTATCTGCTTTACATGCAAGATGCCTATTCATCCTGGTGTTGGTTGCTTCAACAAGCCATTTGTGTGCTTTATTTGTCAGAAACCAGGGCATAAGGCTAATGTATGTCCTGAGAGGAAGAGTACGGTTTCTACACCGGTTATTTTTGGGCGACCTAAGGGTCGAATTTTTATTATGAGCCGTGCTGAGTCTGATGCTCAGCCAGACATCGTGACGGGTATGTTCTCAATTTATGAATTACCGTGTTTAATTTTGTTTGACACGGGAGCTTCTTTATCTTTTATTTCAATGAGACTATCCGATAAATTACCGCTAAAAGCTTCAATTGGAGAAACTACTCCTATATCGTTACCGTCCGGAGATGTATTTTCATGCTCTTATCTTCATTCGGACGTTCCTGTATCGATAAATGGATCTATTTTTTCGGCTAATCTTCTTCGGTTTCCTCTTGAAGAGTTTGATATCATTTTGGGTATGGATTGGTTATCTACTTATCATGCTCGATTTGAATGCCGTGACCAGAAGATTATTCTTAAAAGTCCTTTGGGTATTCGTGTTTCTTATCAAGGAGTTAGAAAGCAAACAAGGGTGAAGTTAATTTCAGCTATGAAAATGATAAATGTTTTGAAGAAGGGTCATCAAGCATTTCTATGTGTAGTGACTACTTATGATTCTTCTCTTCCTTCTTTGAAGGATGTTCCTATTGTTCGAGAATTTCCGGATGTATTTCCCGATGAATTACCCGGGATTCCTCCTGAAAGAGATGTTGAATTTTCCATCGATCTAGTTCCTGGAACTGGACCTATTGCTAAAGCTCCTTATCGTATGGCACCTTCCGAGTTGAAAGAGTTGAGAATCCAACTTGATGACTTGATTGAGAAAGGCTTTATTAGGCCTAGTGCTTCTCCTTGGGGTGCGCCCGTACTATTTGTCAAAAAGAAAGACGGTTCTATGCGAATGTGCATTGATTATCGTGAGTTGAACCGTGTCACTATCAAAAACAAATATCCTCTTCCACGTATTAACGATCTCTTTGACCAGTTACGTGGTGCTTCAAATTTTTCAAAGATTGATCTAAGATCGGGTTATCATCAAATCCCCGTTCGTGATGAAGATATTCCCAAAACTGCTTTTAGCTCGAGGTATGGTCATTTCGAATTCAATGTGATGCCATTCAGTTTGACTAACGCTCCCGCAATATTCATGGATCAGATGAATCGTACTTTCAGGGAGTACCTCGATAAATGTGTGGTGGTGTTTATTGATGATATCTTGATCTTTTCTAAATCTAAAGAAGAACATGCGGATCACCTCCGAACCATTTTGGGTGTTCTTCGACGCCAAAAGTGGTATGCTAAGTTCTCAAAATGTGAATTCTGGTTGCCCGAGGTATCTTTCCTTGGTCATGTCATTTCAAAAGACGGTGTTATGGTCGATCCAGCTAAAATTGAGGCCGTGGTAGAATGGAAGAGTCCGAAAAATGTGTCAGAGATTCGGAGTTTCCTTGGTTTAGCGGGTTATTATCGTCGGTTTGTGAAAGATTTCTCTAAATTAGCAAGACCGATGACTCAATTGCTAAAGAAGGAAGCAAAGTCTATTTGGACCGATGAATGTGAAATTGCCTTCTTGGAATTAAAGAAGAGATTGACTACCGCACCGGTTATAACTTTACCAGATGATGAAGATATTATGATGTCTATTGTGATGCTTCTAAGCATGGTTTGGGATGTGTCTTAATGCAGAATAGAAAAGTCATTGCATATGCTTCTCGACAACTCAGGGTTCATGAAGGGAACTACCCGACTCATGATCTTGAGTTAGCAGCTGTGGTGCATGCATTGAAAACTTGGAGACATTATCTTATTGGGGTTCATTGTCGAATCTATACCGATCATAAAAGCTTGAGGTGCATCTTTACTCAGAAAGAGTTGAACATGAGGCAGAGAAGATGGTTAGAGTTAGTGAATGATTATGATGCCGAGTTGATTTATCATGAAGGAAAGGCAAATGTTGTGGCAGATGCGTTGAGAGAAAGACTAGTCATTCATTTAAATGCCTTGTACTTTACCCGATGAACTAGTACCGAATTTCAGAAGATGCAGCTACAGTGGTTGGGACAAAGGATTTGATTATCTTGGTTCTTGACTGCGGAACCTGATTTTTTTGAGAGATTCGTACTTGTTACCGGAGGATGCTACTGTTAGAGCCATACGAGCAAGATACTACTTGGCAGCTAAAGATTGTGTGGTGGATAATGATGGCTACCTTCGTTACCATGGTAGAATGTATGTTCCGAGAAGTGCCGAGTTGAGAAAGAGAATACTTGATGAAGCTCACCTTTCTCCTTATTCTATTCATCCTGGCGGGGACAAAATGTATAAAGATTTGAGACCACAGTTTTGGTGGCCTAGGATGAAGATTGAAGTAAAGGAGTATGTTAGTAAATGTCTTACTTGTCAGAAGGTGAAGATTGAACATCAAAGACCCGGAGGTTTGCTGCAACCTTTGGAAATTCCTTTTTGGAAATGGGAGTCTATTTCTATGGACTTCGTGATGGCTTTACCTAAAACTTCTAGGGGAATGAATGCCATCTGGGTTATTGTAGACCGTCTAACCAAGTGTGCCAGATTCGTGCCTATCAAAGAAACTTGGAATATAGAGGTCTTAGCTGAGGCTTATGTGAGAGAGATAGTACGTTACCATGGAGTTCCTAAAGATATAGTTTCAGATCGTGATCCGAGATTCAGTTCCCGATTCTGGACAGCTTTGCAAGAAGCCATGGGTAGTAAATTGTTGATGAGCACAGCTTTTCATGCCGCTACTGATGGTCAAACTGAGAGAACGATCCAAACTTTGGAAGATCTTCTGCGGGCTTGTGCTTTAGACTTTCACGCTTCGTGGGAGAAGTGTTTACCTCTGGTGGAATTTTCTTATAACAACAGTTATCATGCTTCTATCAAGATGTCACCATACGAGGCTTTATACGGTAGGAAGTGTCGTAGTCCGGTTTGTTGGGATCAAGTTCAGGATGATCATATGTTGAGTCCCGACATAGTTACAGAAACGATTGATCAAGTTCAAGTCATTCGAGAGCGAATGAAAGCCGCTCAAGATAGACAAAAATCCTATGCCGATGTTCGTCGTTGACCACTTGAATTTGATGTTGATGATCGGGTATTCCTTAAAGTGTCACCAATGAAAGGAGTGAAACGGTTTGGAGTTAAAGGAAAGTTGAGTCCTAAATATATTGGACCGTTTCGCGTGCTTAAAAGAGTTGGTCCCGTTGCTTATCGTTTGGAATTACCTCCGAACTTGAGTAAAGTTCATGATGTGTTCCATGTTTCGCAATTGAAGAAGTATAGCAGTGATCCGAGTCATATTATTCAAGATGAAGTGTTGGACTTGGAACCTAATTTGGCTTTGGAAGAAAGGCCGATTCGTATACTTGAAAGGGCTAACAAACAACTCCGAAACAAGGTGGTACCCTTAGTTCGTATCCTTTGGCGTTGTGGAAACGTTGAATCAGAAACTTGGGAACCCGAAGCTAAAATGTTAGCTAAATATCCCGAGCTCTTTGCTTGAGGTAAATTTCTTTCTTTCCTCTTTCTATTCGATTTATTTTTCGAATATTCCGTTCCTTCTATCAAATATCACTTCTTATAGATAGATTACTATAAGCTTTAGTTAGAAATTTTAGGCATAGATAATAGAGTTATTACCTTTACTATGAAATTTTTGAACTAAAAGCTATTAGAAATGTTTTATGATTTCAAGTATTTTACCGTCAAGGAGTGTTGAGACTCGTTATTGGAGACGTTCGATAACTAGTTTTCTCATTTATTGATGCGAAAATGTATCTTTTAAAGTCTTTTTTTGGGACGTTGATGTTCTTAACTATAGACGAGAATCTTCCGTTCCATTGATAAGACCCTATATTTTTATTACAAATATATTTTTAACAGTTTTGAAATAGACCTACATATATGTTACTTTCCTTCTTCGAAGTTTCGAGGACGAAACTTTTTAAAAGGAGGGGTGATTGTAACAACCCGAAAAGTACCCAATTTTTTCTAGTAAAATTTCATAAGGATACTTTTCAGCAAGGTTAAGTTTTTTAAAATAGAATTTATTGTTTCGAGTCGTATTTTGAAATTCCGAGTTCGTATTTGGAATTTCTGAGAGATTTCATGAAAATCCCGTTTTTAGTCATCTTTTACTTTTCTTGACTTTTAAGTCGTCTTTGACTTTTCTTGACTTTTTAAAGTCGTCATTGACTTTTCTTGACTTTTAAGTCGTCATAAACTTTTCTTGACTTTTAAGTCATCTTTGACTTTTCTTGATTTTTAAGTCAACTTTGACTTTCGTTGACTTTTTCCCGACTCGCCTTGTAAGTTTGAAGACCGAAATTTTATTTAAAAAAATAATATTGTTAATTTATTTTTATTAAGATTTATTTAGATTTATCATAATTTAATATAATTATTTTGAATTTATTCGGAATTTAAAGAATAACTTTTACGGTTTAATCCCGAACATCATTTAACTATTCCCGAGTCATCGTAAATCCCGAAACAAACCCGAAACTCGACTTTGGCATGAGTCACACGCCCATGTCATCGTTTTCCACTCACTTGAGATATTTTAATTATTTCGATTAAACTAATACAAATATCTTAGATATTTGTTACTTTATCGATCAGTGTTCAACGAAAATTTCGCAAAAAGCTCGAATCAAGATCCGTTTCTAAACCATACACACGGACTCCTGGGTCATCTAATAGGACAGATATTGGAGTTTTGTGATTATAATAAAAATATATCTTGATATTAATTTAAACTTAATTATATATTTAGATCTAATCACTACCGTTAATAATAATATTCAACCCCCGGGGGGGAGGGGGTTTTTTCAATTCCGTAACAACAATTTCAAAACCCGACTCCATATTTCTTCTATATTTACACGACCCTCACTCACCATTACTCACTAACAACTTTTCATTTTACAATAAATCAAATTAAGATCTAATTAACACTTTCTTTAATCGTTCTTCATCGTTCTTCGTCGTTCTTCATTGTTCTTCGTCGTTCTTGAGCAAAATCATCATAAAACCTTCATTTCTTAATTAAATCCGTCCTAACTTATATTTCTAGAATCTCCTCTTCGCTCTCCATCTTCTAGTGCGGTTTATTTTCAATTCCGTCAAAATCGTTTTCAACATTTAATTATGGAAAATCAAGTTTGAGTTCTAATAATGTTTTTCTTGTCTTTTCTTATAGG
>JAIUZE010074821.1:0-48970 GCA_022085475.1 Heliosperma pusillum
AAATTTAAAACATTAAAAATTATAACTTAATAATGCGTAATTTAATATAAAGCTACGAGTACAATTTGCTGATTTAAATTTTCAATGTGCAGCACCAAAACGTTGCCAAATATGGTCGACTAGATTCTTTTTTAATGACATGTGCGTGCTTCTAGAACGCAAATTATTGCGATTTGTTATATATCTATCAATTTCAATCTGAAATCCCGCTCCATACTCTGGTTCTTGAACTTGTGAGTGCAGATTCTCATACTCTGAATAATCTGCATAATTTGTGTACGTATCACGTTCATCTTCTACTATCATGTTATGTAGTATGATACATGTCGTTATTACCTTATTCAACATAGACTCTTTCCATGTTAAAGCTGGTCTTCGAATAACTGCGAATCGCGCTTGAATTACACCAAAAGCACGCTCCACATCCTTCCTTGCCGCCTCTTGTTTTTCAGCAAACAACTTATCCTTAGGTGTTTGTGGAAGAGAGATTGATGGTATAAAAGTTGACCATTGAGGGTATATACCGTCGGTCAGGTAATAACCTGTGTCAAACTGTTGTCCATTAACTATATAATTAACTCGAGGAGCCCTCCCATTTAATACGTCATCAAAAACAGGTGACCTTTGTAACACATTTATATCATTGCACGATCCAGGTACACCAAAAAATGAATGTCATATCCATAAATCCTGCGATGCAACTGCTTCCAATATCACAGTCGCTTCTCCACTTCGTCCTTGAAATTGGCCTCTTCAAGCCTTAGGACAATTTTTCTACTTCCAATGCATGCAGTCAATACTTCCTAACATGCCCGGGAATCCTCTATGAGCTCCAACTTGTAGAAGCCTTTGTAGATCCCGAACAGTTGGACGCCGCAGATACTCGTCCCCAAATTGTTGAATAACAGCGTTGGTAAATCTAACAAGAACCTTCCTTCCCGTTGATTCCCCTAGCCTCAAGTATTCGTCTACTCTGTCAGCAGCTTCTCCATATGCTAACTGACGAAGTGCTGCTGTGCATTTAATTAATGGTGACAGACTCAACCTACCTCTAGCATCAGGTTTGTGTTGAAAATACGTATCATAGGCCCCTACACCCTCTACAATACGAAGGAACAAAGATCTCCGCATTCGAAACCTACGTCTAAACATTTGTGGAGGGTAAACTGGGTTTTCAGAGAAATAATCGTTAAAGAGGCGATAATGGCCCTCCTCTCGGTTTCTCTCAATATATGTTCTTTCTTTAGTAGTAGTATACTTTACCAATATAAGTGGTATAACATATAGTTGCCATATAATTTATCATATACCTGACAGCTTCGTGTGTTGTAACTCTTTTTTGCCTTCGCGCCTCTCGTCTAACATTCTCTTCTGAAGAGGTTGATGATGATGAGGAAGAGGATGGTGGTGGTGAGCATGAGGGTGAAAGAGGATAGGAACTTGAGGACCACATTGATTGGGTGATTTATGAGAAATATTTATAGTTATTTGAGTGATTTATTTGATAGTGAGGCTGGTTGCTTATATAGAGGAAATTAATGAGGATAAGGTAAGATTTTATTTGGATAAGATAAGATTTTATGTGGATTCCTTTGGATTCATGTGGATAATATAAGATTTTATGTGGATAGGAGATAAGAATTTGTGTGTATAATGTAAGAATTTTTTTTTAAAATATAAGAGATAATACTTATCAACATATACGTAAAATTTAATATATTACATTACAAGACAATACTTTCAAAATAAATACAACTTAAATACAATACTTTCAAATAAAGGTAGATAAATAAAAACTAAACAACTGCGAATTACATTAAATTTCAATACAAGTGCATAAATAGAAACTAAACTAGTATGAAATACTATAATAGTTCTCTTATGAGTTTCGCCTTCATCTCTTCCATTTCCGGAGTTAAGGACGGAGAATCCATTAGTTTACTAAGTATTGACCAATTAATCTTCTTTTCTTTTACCCTTACTTTCTCTGCATCTATGGCCAACCTTTTTGACTCATTATCATTATCATTAGTCATATTAAAATTCAAATTTTTCACGATGTTAATGAAATGACTTACTTCTTCGATAACTGTTTTCATCGTTCCTTTACCTTTCTTAGCTGCATCTCTACCAATTGGACGACTATTAGATACACTTCCCTCTTCTATAGAGCAAGCTTGAGAGAATGTTCCATCATTAAACCTACTTCTCTTACCACTACTACTGGTTTCGGGTGTAGAGACATTTGTTGGAAATGTTGGATCTTCTTCGTGTCCCCTCTTCCCCGTATTAGTGGAATATGGAGCAATGCACTCTTGCCATTTTCTATAATGTTTTAACATGCGCCAAGCATGTTCATAGTTGAATTTTCCCTTATGTAACTTATGAGCCATTTGAATAACGTCATCTTCCGACATCCCGCTAGATTTTTTGCGATTAGCTTCTTCAAAACAATCACCCCATACCATGACGGCTTTGCATATACGACGCATTCTGCAACTTAGAGAATTCACGTTTTTACGTCTAAGATTTTGTGGATTTGCAAGACGGGCTTCTTCATACAAAGATTCCACTTTCCCCCAGAGTGCCTCTCTCTTTTGGTTAGTGCCAACAATACTATCTTCAGAGACTCTCATAAAAGACGAAATCAATGCTTCATCCTCTAACCTAGTAAACTGTTTAGTATGACCTGGTCCCTCCTCATCAGAATTCTTCTCATTGTTGTTATCGTCATTTAATTCTTCAATTTGAACATTACTTTGAGGAGTATTTTGGTAATTTGGAGGTGTTTGAGAAGAAAATGGGGGGTAATTATTTTCTTCTGATGAAAAATGTTGACTTAAAGGTGGAATATTAATATTTAGTCGATGTGATGGCGGTGGCGGTGGCGGTGGAAGATTATAATAAGTTTGTTGAGTTGGATTAATATTACATTGCCGAGAGGGATGTGAATTTTGAAGGGAAGTCAGATTTTGTGTGAGATACGGATTTTGTGTGGGTGGCGGATTTTGTTGGAGATACGGAATTTGTGGGAGTAATGAATTTTGTGGTAAAATACCAAAAGTTTGGTGAAATTGATTCCATATTTCTAATGTTTTAGGATCAATATTTTCATAGTGTGGTCTTGGATTATTTAGATCCATAAAGTGGATAAATATGAGAGAATAATTAGTAATATGTAAATTAGAAAATTTAGTAAAGATAATAAGAAGAATTGAATGAGAAAATTGTTGAGAAATTTGACAACTATTTATAGAAAATGGACATTGAAAATAATTGTTGAAAATAAAGTGAAATAGCCGTTGGAAATATGCCGTTGGAATACAATTAAAACAAAAACAAAAGTTGAACTAGCAAGTTGTAGGGTGAGAAACAAATTTCTGCACAAATACCAAGTTAGAAATCAAATTGGGCACAAGAACCAAGTTAAAAAGTGGGCGGCATAAGAAGGTTTCAAGTCTTCAACTTTTGTATGGCCATCCATTTCATTTCCCAAAGTGATTACCAATGCAGTATTTGTGACCATCAGTTTCTCATTTAAGCATCAGTTTTATCCAAACTGATGACTGATGCGGGTAGTCTTAGAGGTTTCTCCATGAATTATGACATTGTCGGATACTCGGATGGAACTGAAAGCTTGCATGCATGTGCTTCTTGCACGTGCAATAATTCAACCTCATCGTCATGACATGACTCATAGGAATGGTGATCAGTCTGATCACTTAGCTTGAGAGTTGAGCAATTATAGAATTTTTTCATTTCATTTCTTTAGCTTCTTTGGTAAAATTTGTTTCGGAAAATTCACACGGTACACCTGAACTTTGATAATTTGTCCGAAATACCCAAAATTTTGACCCGAGAAACTTTATGGGGCCATAACCCGGGTTTACAAACTCGGAAAATGACAGAATTTTTTTTTAAACTGTTGATCTTTCCGATACTGTAACACAAAATATGCGATAAATTTTTAAAATGTAACTAACCGTGATTTGGTGTGAGTTGGAAGGAGTAAATAATAAGAGTACGATTCTAGGAAATAGGTGTCTCTGTCAAACGTAAACGTGTATTGTCTCTAAATCCAGTCATTTATTCGCAATTCATCCATCATATCTTGGCTCTTGACTGGTCCGATTTGTATTTTAGGACAATCTCATACACTCTAACAAAGCTTGAGATTCAGGGGGTTAGAAAATGTAGCGTAAACAACATATGGCGTTATCACCAGTTGAACTGGCGATCCATACAATTTAATTTTTTTTTTTTTTATTTCCTGCAAATCGCCAGTTGAACTGGCTATTACGCAAATCGCCAGTTCAACTGGCGTCTTTAAATGTAAACTGTCATCCTCTTTTCACGTGGTCTGCAACCATTTGTCCTCTTCTTTTCATTTTGTGGTGCTGCACCATTTGTCCTTTTCTTTTCATGCATGTGCTGCATTGATTATTGATACAGTATTTGCATTGATTCAGTATGTCGCAGTGAGTAAATTTTTTCTGCATGAGTAATAAAAATTTGCAGTGAGTAAATTTTTTCTGGTTGATTGTTGAGCAGCGTATGTAAAATTAGATGTATAAATATCAGTATCATATTGCAATTCATTTTCACAATTCACAATCGGCAATTCACAAACTCTTAAAAAATCAAACGTCATTTCCTGGAGCAAATTCGGCAGCTGATATTTTATATTTTGTTAACGGCGATTTCGGTAATTTCTGGTATTTATAATTTTGTCTATTAATTTGTAATTTGTAACTTATTGCGTTTACACTGAAATTATTTCAAATACTTATTTTTAAGTTTTTAATACGTATTTAAATTTGTATGTATAAATAATATTATACGTAAAATTTTGTATTTGTAACGTATTTAAATATGTATATTTGTATTTATATTTTATATTTTGTATTTTTAATACGTATTTAAATTTGTATGTATAAATAATATTATGTAACAAAAATATTTTACGTATTATGTATTTTAAACGTATTTAGATTTTTTATGTATCAAAAATATTATACGTACAAGTATGTATTTTTAACGTATTTAAATTTTTATGTGGTAATAATATTATACGTAAATTAATGGTGGAAAAAAATATTATACGTAAATTTTTATGTGGTAATAATTTTTAACGTCATTTCCATGTATTTTTTTATTGTTAACTGCAAATAGCCAGTCAAAGTGGCTATTTTGACCTGCAAATAGCCAGTCAAACTGGTTAATTTTATAATTTTGAGGCTGTATAATATTATAGTTGTATAATAGTTTAATAATAATATCTTCCAATTTTGAATTTATAATATTGTTGTTTTATAAAAAAAAAGTAATGTTTACGACATTGATTAATTTTGAATAATTAATTAAAAAACCTTAAAGTTTTATTTGATTAATTTGAAACATAAATACAACATTGAAAAATGACAGTTCTAACATTAAAAAAAGACTGAATACAGCAGTGGTTAATAAGAAAATGTAACTAGTCTTAATAATATCCCACTCATTAGTCTTAATCCATCGTGCCGCAAATAGGCTCGTGATCCTCGTCATCGTAATCTGAAATATCATCCATAAAGTTGGTTGGTTCATATTCACCCTCACCAAATGCGGCCAGCATGTTCTCCTCGGTTGTAAGATCTTCATAAACTTTCCAATAATAAACCGGTTCCCGCCTAACAAAGACTCGACCCTCTCCAGATAGAAGGTCCCTTAAGGCGGACTGATCCACTATTTTGAACAACCTTTTAATCATGCTTACTAATTCATCTTTTAAGGATCTTAGTTCCTCGCATTTTGTGGTCCATGTATCTGAATTTATAAATTAAATATATATAATAAATTGAATGTAAAACATAAAATAAGAAGAGAATGATTAATATATTACCGGAGGTAGTGTTGGCTGGCATGGAGGGAGTGAGTACAACATTAGCATTGCCTGTAAATATGTCATTGAGCTTACTTAAGGGTGGAGCACCCAATAATAAGTCCATGTAAATATGTTGCGTAATTAATAATTTAAGACGAGTTTGAAAATTATCCGACTCGTCCCTAATTCTATATATTTCCCTCTGCACTTCCTGAACTTCAGAATCCCAATTATCAGACATTGTTAAATTTTGTAGTGGTGAGGTGTTGGTGGTTGAGGAGGGAGGAGTTGTGTGAAAATAAGTTTTAGGAAGGTGTTATTTATAGGGAAAAAGGGAGGGTGTGATATGCCAGTTGTTTGATCATGGTTGGTTCTATCCTGATTACGGATAAGATTGAATATTATTGATTGGATAAATGAAATCTCTCTTTTGTTTTTCATATATTAATTATCTGCGTATTAAATAAAAGTATTTAGTTAGTCAATGTTTTAACCCTTTTTTTTCTGGTTGTTCCGTTTGTTTGATGTGTAATTGTTTATATGTTAAAACCATTAAAGAAGCTAATTCATATTTACATATTTTACAGTTATGGCATCTTCTTCTTCTTCCCAGCCTAGATGTTTTCAGGGTCCCGTCTGTGATACACTATTTTGTCTCCAGGCAAAGCATATATCCGCACAGGTTTTTAGGCATGAACGTCCATCTGATGTTGTCGCCAAAGCACGTAGAGCGGACGATAATGTATGGAGACAGTGGACGTATGAGATGGAGATTTGTCAAGGAACGGCAAATTATGTCGCACAGATGGGCTTTGGGGTATTTTTCAAGTTAGGAAACTTGAGAAACGACCACTCTCTTTTGCATGCACTGCTTGAGAGATTTCGTCCCGAGACCCACACATTTCCCCTTCCAGTAGGTGAGGCGATGATTTCTCTGCAGGATGTTGAGGTCCTCCTTGGTCTTAGGGTAGATGGATATCTTGTGGGGTCTAATCCCACCGGTTTGGTGGTTCCCGACACTGCTTGGGAGTCCTATCTTCAGGGGATGCTTGGTTTAGAGGATCTTCCCCATGGGCGTTCCTATTTTGAAGCCGAGTGGTTGGTCACGTCACACTTGGAAACTAGGATACGTAGACCCGCTACGTTAACTGAGGCCGACATGCAGCAGCGTGCTCGTTGTTTTGTTCTTTGGATGTTAGGTAACAGGTTGTTTATCAACTTTAAGAAGACACATGTTCACAAGGATATGGTTCTGTGTGTAGCTGACTTTGATGTGTGCAGTGGCTACAGTTGGGGTTCAGCTGTCTTGGCTTACTTGCTGCATGATATGTGTAAATGTGTTTTACAACCCCCCTCGGCCACTATTTACATGAACGGAGCGACACAACTGCTGCAATATTGGGCGTACGAGCGGATATCTATTTTAAGGCCTGAATTCCGCGTGCAAAATGATGTGCCGACTGGCATGCCAGTTATTGGAGGTCCCTTAGGTAGTCGTTACACCGACCGCCGTTGCATTCAGCGAAAAGTCAATTTGCCTTATTATCGGGATCAGTTGGCCACCTTCTCATGGGAACAGGTACTACTTCTTTTACTAGAGAGGGGACCATTTATTTTTTTGATGCTACTTGTTTATATTCGTTACCTAATTCGTTTCCGTTTACTTTTTATGTAGTTCGAGTGGACCCCCTACAGGAACATCGTACATAGTTTACCACATGTGTGCAGGAGTGGCTGGGAAATATACCTCTCCACCGTGCCTCTCATATGTGGATTGTGGGTTGCCTTCCACAACCCCCATCGATGTATTAGACAGTTTGGTGGTGTCCAAACGGTGCCTGTGGGTGGGCTTGTTTTGACTGAGAACAACTGGAAGATCCATGTGACTAATAAGTTTTTGACAAGAAAAAGCGTGGACAAATGGAGGAATGAAGTCCTACTAGAGTATATCAACTTGTGGAACGAAAGGCGTCAACGGATTTTTTATACAGGGCCGATTGATCCTAGTAGGGTTCCCGAAGTAGATCCGTGTTATCTAACATGGTATCTAAATAACTCTGTTCGTTACATATGTGATCCAGACGTCAGGACTATTAGCGGGTACAATCCGCACGGAGAGAGGCTGTTGTATACGGTATGTTTTTATATTTTATTTAACTTAAATCATTTTTATTTTGATTTTGTACTGTATTTAATTTAATTAATCTAATTTAATTTAATTTAATTTAATATATTTTGATTTTGTAGAACCAATGTTTGACTGATCTCCGTCAACGTGCGCAAGGATGGAGTGATCAATCTTTAGTACACGAAGTAGGTGCCTATCTTGGAAGTGTAGCTATGAGTCCTTGGGTAGATCCTCCTGCTACCGTGCCACCTACTCAGGTCATGAGGAGCCCTCCCGCCGCAGATGTCGAACAACAGCTTCCACCAGTGAGACAACGAAGACATCCTCGGACACGCGACGAGGCACTGGCAACGCAAGAAGCTTACAATGCTCAATATCAGCACCAACACCAACAGGACGAGGTTGTTCCGCAGTATCAAGCCCAACAAGGTGGTTTCATGGGCTTGGATGACCTTGACTTGGATGCTTTGAATTGGGAACAAATGGTGGTAGTGGTGGTAACTGAGGTTGTATACGGTAGAGACGGTGGTAGTGGTGGTAACTGGGGTGGTGGTAACACAGGTGGGGTCGGTGGTAGTGGTGGGGTTATATATGGTGGATATGATAGAGCTGTGACCGGCACTACCTACTTGGGTGGTGGATATGATGGAGCTGTGACCGGCACTACCAACTTGGGTGGTGGTGGATATGATGGTGCAGGTTTGGATTTGAGTTTGACTTTGAGGCCCTCTGACCAGACTGCGGTTGTTGATGCTCCACAAAGTGTGTATTTGACACCCGAACAACAGCTTAGGTGGCTTACCAGACCTGTTGGTCGTCGGGATAGCAACCAACACGTAAGACCAACCCAAGGCATTGGTTTTGGTACTCGTCCTAGACGTATTTTCACACCCGAAACGGACGATTCGAATTAGTAGTTTTTGTATGATGTATTCGTTTCCTTTATATTGTCCTAGACGCTTTCGTAATTAACGGTTTTAGTTTATTGTTTTAGTTTATTGTAATTGTGGTGGTTTCCTTTGTATGGATTTCGTTTATTAATTTATTGGTGTTATTTTCGTGTAATGTGCATTAAGATAGGAATTACACAATGATAGGAATTAAACGGGTCTTCGTACATTAAGATAGGAATTACACAATGATGTATGCTAATCACTCTCATCTCTCTTGGCAACTCTATCAGTCGGGGGATGTGACATTGGACAACGTCTACGTACATGGTTCATGTTCCCACAACGCGTACATGGTGGTCCACTTCTAACATTACCACGTCTCCTAGTGTAATCCATCGCCCCTAATCTACGATTAACAGTTCTACTACCTGGACCTGAATGCCTAACCAGTCTAATCTCATCAACCTCAAGTGACCAGTCAACAGTTGGCCACGTCCCACAACCCATAACTGGATGAAAGTTTCCTGAATACTGCCCTCTCCAACCTTCCATCGTATGAAATCGGTTGATAGTCATCAATGGATCGTAATTAACGAAATTAGCAACCGCAATCACATGGGAGCAAGGAAACCTATTGTTCTGCCACTTCCCGCAACTACAAACCCCTGCAAGGTGTTTCACCTCAAACTTGTGGCCCCTTTCATCAACAACCACAAAACAATCTCCCCATGAGGTAATCGTCTGTCTTGTCGAATCCAACATATTTGCCATGTAAATGGCCATCGGATGTGGCGGTAGTGGAGTGTTGCAGGCATTGATTTTAGGACGATCTCTGCGGAATATATAGGCACATTTCTCAAGAGTGCTCTCAACCATGGCTCTAATGGGTAGGTGACGTGCTCCTTTGAGTACGTTGTTGTAGCTCTCCGACATGTTGGTCGTACTAAACCCCCATCTATGGCCACCAACCTCAAAGAGTGTCCACATCGTTGGGTCGATTTGTTGTAGATACGCAGCAGCATCGGGGTTTAACTCATTAATTCTACCCCAAGCATTCCAGTATTTCGTCTGATTGAGCTCCGTCCCCAAGATCTGGCAAGCCTCCTTCACTCCCTTTCTCCTAAAATTGGTCAACAAATTGGCTTTGATGTGCTCTAAGCAAAATCTGTGCAGCCCATATGAAGGGTACTTCTGCAACATCACCTTCATCGCCGCTTTTATACCTTCCAAAACCATCGACGTAAGTTTCAGTAACAATTACAACAAACAATAATAAACTGAAGAATTTTTAAAATGTAAAATACCTAGATGCCTATCCGAGATCACACAAGTGAACCGATCTCTGATGATCGACTTCTTCAAGTTATTCAAGAAAAAGGTCCAGCTAAGTGTCGTCTCTTCATCAACAAGAGCGAATGCCACCGGCATTATGTTGTTGTTAGACGTCTTGCAAACTGCAACCAACAACTTCCCTTTGTAGGATCCACGAAGATGTGTCCCGTCCACAGAAACAACGGGACAAGACTCTTGAAAAGTGGTAATGCAAGGAGCAAAAGACCAGAAAACATACTTCAGCACCCGCTGGGGCAAATACTTCGTCCCTTCAGAAAACTTGTACTTAACATACGTTCCCGGGGTAGCGACCTAAACAAGATGACGGGAAACAGATGAAATAACATTATAAATTACAAAATAATACAATCCCCTAAAAAAACATATTAACCCACCTGAAGAGCCGCCATATACCTAGGAAGGTCTCTGACATTGCGCTCCCAGGACCCGTACACGGCCTCGATTGCCTTCCTCCGCCCGTGCCACGCCTTACTGTAACTCACATCCACGTGGAACACTTTTTTCACATCGAGTTGGACAAGTTTAACTTTATATCCAGTATCCTGTTTAACTTCATCCATAACCAACACACCAATTTCCCGGGAGGTAACGTTATTCCTCCTACTCGCGTTAGAAGTTCCGGCACAATTGTGCTGAGGAGTCCAAACAACAATCTTCCACAACCCAGAACCCCTCTGTTGTGTCGCTCGCACCTTCCAACCACAGATTACACCGTGAAGCAACTCCTGAGGGTAACTTGTGGCTCTAGTCCCACACTCAACAACCCACGTCTTTTTACGACTCTCAACCGTTCGATACGAAACCCCCCTCTTCGAAGACCAACTTGTCATGGCATTTTGAACATCTACCTTAGTTTCGAATAGCGTACCACCGACGATATTGTCAACGTTTCCATCAAACATTTTGGAAAATATAGCCCTTGAAGAACGGTCAGGCTCATCACGGACAGCAGAATAGACATAATGGTCAATAGGGACATGAGGTACCACCACATCCTCTGGGTCTGAGCTAGAGGGGTCTAAACTTGACCCAGAACAGGAACTGGCTAGATCGGTGTTAACGTCCTCTAACCCAAAACCACTAAAATTGGAAGACATGACGTTATAAGTAGGGTCATCGCTGTCCTCGTCACCATCGTTTTGCGCTTCTGCGAACACATTCAAATCTAATTGATGTCGGTTGCTAGGCTCACCAACATCAATTACCCCTCTACCTCCCAACATAGCACCCTGACTAGATCCCCCAAACTTATAAGAGGGTTGAATGAATTGGGACGATGGCAAAGGAGGAGCAGTGGGTTGTAACATAACATACAACTCCGGAAGATTAAACGCATACATATAGATTGCACATACAAAAAACTGGTTATCTTTGATATAAACATAACTTCTTCTACCAGACAAATCTGTCCACACAAGTGTGAACGAGATCTGTATGACTCTGAGATCGACTTTGCAAACTATACTAACCTTCTCAACCAGATCTTCAAATGAGAGCTGACGATCAACGAGAATCATACCCTCAGCTCTACACATCGTCTCTCCCACAACACCACCGACCCAAGGAACTCCGGAAGTCCAGAAACAAGATAAAAAAAATGGACCGTTAAATGACATTTTCGGAATGGTTTTCGTTTAAAGTGGTGAATGTTTGAAAAAAATTATTTAATGAAGTGTATTTTTGAAATTATCGTAAATTAGTGTATAGAAAACAAGTACCAATTTCAAAGATAGGAAGTGTATTAATAAAAGAAAGACAAGAAACCAGTAGGAAGATCGCCACAATATATAGTCACTTCAACAATTCAATCGCCACTTCAAGTGGCTTTTAGAAATAGCCAGTTGAAATGGCTATTTGCAAAAAGCCATTCCAACTGGCGATTACACTTTTCTAAAAAAAAAAAATTTGAAGATCGCCAGTTGAACTAGCTAAAACCCTTCATTTACTTACTGAACTTAAATAAAATGTATTATTGTTTACCCATATTAAACTAACCCCATTTAATCAATCCACCCTACACTCTAAAGCAGTGGTGGACCCAGATTATAAATTCGGAGGTGCACTTTTTAACTGAGTCAATAAGACTGACAAAAACTAATCGGTTAAAATAGAATATACAAAACGAAAATTGATTTGACCAATTCTCCTTTAAGATGGGCATTATCCGTCTTAAGCTTAAGTCGGCTCAAATGCATACTCGGAAAAGTTTTGTCTTTATTATCATCATATGGTAGTATTTGACCCGTCTTAAACTTATAATGAAAATTGCTCCCCTTAAACAAGACTTACTGTAAAAAATAATCTATAAACTAACCTACATACAAATGGACCCAAATTTTAATTGAAGTTATAAAGAAAAAGTCAATTGATAGAATAGAAAATAATGTATATTTCACCATTTGTCGATGAACGAACACCCGAAGATGATGAAACCTTACTTGTCTGTTTTGGTTGGTTCACAAATGACTTCGTACTTTTATCAATCTAACATGAAACGTACTATTCATAATTTTTTTGAAATTTTCAAAGTAATACAGTTGCGACTAGAGCTGGCAAGTCTGACCCGACCCGACCCGATCCGAGAATACTGCAACCCGAAACCGACCCGACCCGGCCCGATGACGACCCGTAACCCGTTGACGACCCGAAAATCAGTGACCCGGACCCGACCCAGACCCGACCCGACATTGACCCGACCCGATATTGACCCGATTAAATTGACGCCCTGACAATTATTAACCTTAATAATGATCAAAATGAAAGTGATTTATTGTTTAAATTGATATGTTTGACTTAATAATGAATTAATTAAACCAAATAATAATTTAAAACTAGATTTAATGGAAAAATATTGAAATATTGCGAAAAAATAACCGGACCCGATTACGACCCGACCCAAACCCGACCCGACCCGATGTATCATTTGACCCGAAAATGACCCGACCCGATAATGACCCGAACCCGACCCGACCCGACCCGACCCGAAAGGGTTGTCTGACCCGATATGACCCGAACCCGATATGACCCGACCCAAACCCGACCCGACTGACCCGATTGCCACCCCAAGTTGCGACATTGCTAATTTCACAGTTAAGATTCATATAATTCATACTTTTGCAAAATAAAACGTATAATTGTAACAATTAAAATTCACACATCCGTCATACCATCAATAAAGAATTAAGACAAACTAGAGCTGATCAAATGGCCCAGGCCCGCTAGCCCGACCCGGCCCAGCCCGATTTTTCATCGGGCTTTGGCCTTGAATTTTGGCCCGAAAAGACTACGGCCCGAAGCCCATGGCCCGAATCAAATAATTGGGCCGGGTTTGGGCCGACCTCAAGGCCCGAATTTTGGCCCGGCCCGACCCGACCCGAACATATGCAAAATTTAATAGATTTAATAAACCAACTGGCATCTACGGAGGAGTAGTAATCTATTTACCTGTATTATTATGACAAACCTAAAATTTGAGCCTAAAGAACAAATATCAATTCACAGTAGAACTGCACAACACCGTAATGAAATACTAAAGGTTAGAAGTACATTAGGAGTTTTGTACTGCTGAAAATTGTGCACTTAATTAATCATAGGTCTCTTCCTTTTGTCTTCTTCTCATCTCTAACTTTAAATAAATAATTTCTTGAGATGAGGGAAAAAATGTTATTTGCTTAAATTAGTAATATCTAAATAGTATTATACATGCACATTTCACTAGTTTTTCATGTTACGTTACGTTCATTTGTTGAAAACTTGTCGTAACAATACTATGTACATGCACATTTCACTAATGCGTTTGTTAAGCTACGTTCCTACTACTTACATCGACAATATTCATCAAATCACATAATTTTAGTATTAAAATTTTTTTATGACAGAATATCTAGTTATATAATGAGATTTCTAAAGTCAATTGAAGAGTGAATATTATTGGCCCGAATTGGCCCGAAGCCCGCTTTAAGCCCGTATGGGCCGGGCTTGGGCCAATAAAAATGGCCCACACATATGGCCCGACCCGACCCGCACTCTTGGGCTTAATTTTATGTGACGGCCCGGCCCAAATCCGACCCGACCCGGCCCATGATCACCTCTAAGACAAACCAAAAAGAAAAGAGATTAGTTCAGCTATAAATGTATGGTGCCGTAAATCATGGCATCCGTAGATTTTTAGGTTTCAAAATCAAAATTGCAAATTTTGGCATCAGATGATATAAGATATGTGAGCTACCGTGGTCAGCAAAGTTATAGTATATAGGTTAGTCTTTACAAATACTCAATTACTACTCTAAATCGGTGTAATTAGACCTAGTAAAACTGGCTCGACACTAATAACATGATCCGAACTTGAATTGAGGACCCAAATTTAGCATGAGACCCAATCCAAATATTTATTATCACATCCTGACCATAATCCCCAAATAAGTTTATAACAATAACTCACCCTCAAATGACGTGACCCGATCGGAATTCTTGCAAAACCCAAACCCGAGTTAAAAAATTTTAGCTACTTTTTTTTTAAGTATTTGACAAGTATCTTATTTTACTAACAAAATAAGCTATCTGAAATAACCAAATAATTCGTGCCCCCAACACTCTATGTTTAAAATGATTTTCATGCCTTATTTTGATTCGAACATCCGGTATCCAATAAAAAAAGTAAGAGGTGATGATACGCATTGAAAAGAATTTTAATCAAACACTAAATCCTGCCCGCTCATATAATGACCTATACTTGTCAATCATGAGTGTTTAAGTACAAGTGTTAATGAATCGCTTTAATGCATGAAATGCGCATACATTGAATTAGATTACGTCGGTTCGTTATGTACAGAAAAAAGAATCTAAATGTCGAAGTAATAACAATTTGTGAATTTTACAAAGATACACAAATGAAGGATGCAAATTATACGAATGGAATGATCAAATTGCCGTTCTTGATGCTAGCGTCGGTTTTGAATTAGGGTCGATAACACGATGTCAATATATATAAAGTTTGTACCGATTTTGGCATATTAGGTCCCTATATAATTTCCCATTGATTATTAATAATTTAATGTCTAAATCCCCCACACCATTTTTTCTAGCTCCGCCACTGAGTCATTAAGATCAATTACAACGAGACAAGGTTATCGTGGACTACGACTCTATACTATACCTTGTACTTCCTTCCCTTTACTATAAATTTAGGGTGATCAGAAGCTGAAGGTTATACTCCCTCTAATCTCAGACCAAATGTAACATAGGGAAAGATGGTGTATTTGAGAAAAGAAAATGGTGGAAAAAGGGGAAAAATATAGGTGGGTTCTATAATTGTGGGTTAATAGGTGGACTATATAATGACATTTTGTGTAAGTATCAAATGACTATAAGGATAACTTGGTAATGTTGTGTAGCAAATAAAGTACGTTATCTTTAATGTGGTTCATTCGTTTATAATAAGTGTTAACTTTGATCTGGATTGGATGACATATTTGTGAAAAAAACCCAATAATGCAACATGTGCGTGTAATTCCACGTAGAAAAAAGAGTAGGGAGTATTACTTTTACTTAACCTTCACTTATAGGGAGTATAATTTATAAATCCAGAAATGGCATTATATGTAAATCTCAAGAATGTAGAGCCCATTTTGACAGCCAAAAACACATATAAACTCGAAGCCAACACCTCTCATTCATCAAAACATAATTTGATCCTTCCTTAGCTTGTGAATTCATATTTTACAGTACTTAAATCTTAAATCTAATATATCTACTATCTTATACACAAATACACAATAATGAAGCTTATTGGGATACTGACACTGGTACTAGTTTTAGCGTCCACTTGTTGTATTTCATTTGGAGGTCAGCCCTTTCTTTATTATTCAATTCGTGTTTAATTTCCTTATAATTTTATTATATTTTACAATCGTCTTTTAAAAGAATTGCTCTTAAGTTCTCGTCTATAATTTACGTACATTTGGTATAAGTTTTCCGCTATCTATGTAGGTATTCGAAATTCATGGGAAAATCGACATTCCTACACATTTCAAAAACACAATATGGCAATCAAATAATCCACTTTTTAAAAAAAAATTATTAAGATTTTTCAATTTCTATGGTTTTCCAAAACACAATAAAACAGCTTTTATTATATCTTCGTTTTTACTTTTTATCCTTCGTTGTTAATTGTTATCCGTCTCTAGTTCTTCTTTTTTATTTTTCAATAAATAGAATTATCATTTTAATTAGTATAGAAGGTGATGAAATTAAATCTCGTTTTTTCTTTCACTATAAGTCATTCACATAATGGGTAGTAGTTTTAGTTATGTTTATTAAGGAGTACATCATAAACCGCAACAAAGAAAATACTAACAACAAGTCGTCGCTCCTTTTAAAATGCAAATTAACACTGCGTATTTTTAATAGTACAAATTCTTGTTTAAGACGGACACTATCCGTCTTAATCTTAAGACATGTGAGATTAAAGACATACCACACATCACCCCACTTATTGCCTCGAACATACCAAAAGTTTTTGTCTTTATTAGGCACCATGTAGTAATATTTGACCCGTCTGAAACTTACGATGATAGCACCGTCCTAAGAAAGACTTACTATGAACTTAATTACTACTGAGTATGAATTAGATCTTCTTAGAGAATTCAAACGCTTTAATCACTCAAACAACTCTATAATCACGAATGAAGAGTAAATAGCATGCATGAATGCAGATGTGACTCATGTAAGCATGGTATCTTAGGACTTAGGTGGGGTATTTGAATGAAGTGTTAGTTTTTTTCACGGGACTTTTAAGATGTTACACAAAAATATGCCATAAATTATAAACTACTACTTCGTATAAAAATAAGGAAAATGAGATAATAACATCCAGTGTCACTGGAACTAAGCGACACCTTCTCACATACATTTGTAGGAACCACTAAAATGGTGAAACTACATAAAAATATGAAGGAGGGTGTCGTCGAAATTCAATGACCGTATCACTCTCCTAAAAAAATGAGGTTTGTCACTTAGAGCCGTGGAAGGAGCTAAAAGTAGTGTGGCATTATATAAGCGTCTCCTTAGATGAAAGCCATGTTCTTCTTCTGTGTTTGTATGTGGTCTCAGGAGGTAATACCTTGCCTCACATGCTCACATGCTTGTAGACTTGTAGTTGTTCGATCTATACAAATGCGTCCTAAAATACCAAATATTAGGTCATCATATATATGCTCTTCCATCGTTTCCGTTTTGTTGGTTTAAATGACCACATTATGTGACGGATAAGAATCGAGCCTCTTACCACTTAAACTAACTCTTGTTCTTTAATATGCTCTCCTTTTGAAAACTGTTTCACTCACATGTTTGTTGTTGTCCATCAATTATGGGGTCATTTCTTTCGGAAGTGTCAATTTACATATAAGTATGTCTTAGCAAATTATGTTATGTATGGAATTAAAATGAACTAATTAAGGATGCGAGACGTACTCAAAAAATTTATTGGGACACCAATTACAAATTAGTCTAAAAATGGTACAAATAAACCTACTAAAATAGATACTTATACTATAAGAGAAGGTACTAATGAAAAAGGTCACGATATATGATAAAATTTGTCCGATTGTTATGAAAATATGTACCAAATGAAAAATGATATTTAAAGTCACAATCAATAATCAATAATAAAAAAAGTACGAAAATATAAATAAAGATGTACGAGTAAAATAGTTTCTCAATAATTTAGTGAACGACTGTCTCTCCAAGTTTTAATTTTTGTGGCTTAATCATTTGTTTTATTCTCAGGAATGCTCCCAAATGGCAACTTTGAGATAAGCCCAAGGCCATTACAACTAACCGGGACCAAAGTAAATGGTCGGTATGCAATTCCAAAATGGGTTAGCAAAGGGTTTGTGGAGTACATAACTGTAGGTACACAACAAGGTGACATGGTATTGGTTGTACCCGAGGGCAAGCACGCGGTTAGACTTGGAAACAACGCATCTATTCGACAAAAAGTGAGGGCGGCCAAGGATCGGTTCTATGCCCTTACTTTTAGCTTCGCACGGACTTGTGCTCAAGACGAGATCCTCAACATTACCGTCTCACCAAACCACGAGAAAGACGGGTCGGGCATGTTGCCCCTACAAACCATATATAGTCATGTTGGCTATGACACATATGCTTGGGGTTTCCATGCTAAGTCGAGTGTTATTGAGATTACTCTTCATAATGTGGCCCAACCCGGTGAAGATTTTACTTGTGGGCCCATTATTGATAATGTTGCTCTTGTTATTTTAGACAAAGTCAAGCCTACAGGAGGTAGTACCACTTCTATTCCCCCTTTTATGTCAGAGTAGACTAGAAATTATTCTCTTTTAAAAATCTAATTTTTTAATATTATTTTTTCAAAATAAAATTTCTAAAGTTATTTAAGATACATTTTTATCAAAAATTGCTTTAAATTTCTGGTCCAAGTGACTTATTCCGTCTGTTTATGAACTCTCCATCCATTAATCTATATAGTTATATCTTTCAAAGTATAAATTGGATAAAGCACAAACGGAATAAGTCACTTAATTTGGACTTTTGAACCAATTTTGATAAAAGTGTATCCCAAGGGAGTAAGTTTAGGAAAAAAGTTATATAAGGGAGTAGTTTTACAAAATTGTATTTTAAAATGGAGAAATTTATGATTGACTTGTAACGTTGTAACAACCACAGTGATATCTTTACTAATATTCTGTTTTCTTCGCTCTAATTATTTGTTTACCTTCTAAAATAGGTAGATTAATGATTGAGACCAAAGAAATACAATTGAATGGTGACTTTGGCAATTTGACAGCTTTTCTACCGTGACAGTGACAGCGACAGCTTTTCTACCGTTGCTAACTTTATTCCATTGTGACAGCTTTTCTACCGTTGCTAACTTTATTCCATTGTAAAAATTATGTCCTTAGGCAATTTGATAAAGAATGGTGACTTTGGACAAGGCCCTTATGTCTTCCACAACTCGGTCACCGGTGTCCTAATACCTTCAAATGTCGAAGACAAGAACTCTCCCTTACCCGCTTGGATGGTTGAGTCCCTTAAGGCTGTCAAATACATAGACTCCCTCCATTTCTTCGTGCCCGAGGGGAAAAAGGCAATTGAGCTCATTGGAGGAAAAGAGAGCTCGATTGCTCAAACCATAAGGACGAAAGTAGGGGAACCTTATGTCCTTACGTTCCTCGTAGGAGATGCCAAAAATGGTTGTCGGGGAACCTTGGCAGTCGAGGCTTTCGCTGGGGAGGCTAGAACCACTGTCACTTATAACTCAAAGGGTCAAGGTGGGTTCACCAAAGGTCAACTCTATTTTACGTCCAAAGAGCCTCGTACCAGAATTAGATTCATGAGCTCATTTTATACCCTGACCGATATGGGTTCGATGTGTGGTCCGGTTATTGATGATGTTAAGGTTCGTACTGCACATTTTCATTCAAGGATTCATACATAATTTTATAAGTGAAGTGATAGTAATTTGTAGAGGAGTTACGTAAGTTATATATGTTTGTATTAACCATTAAGGGAGGTTTTGGAGCATTTTTAGTTGATATGGTATGGGGGTGATTATGCGTTGAATTTATGTATTTATCGTTTTAATTTACTTCGTATAAATTTATTTTAATGGTGGAATTAAATTTTCAATTGACTCGTGTTAAAGTATAAAAATCGATTTTGGGACTCCAACCTATATGTGACAACCCTCGCGAATGCGGAAAATAACATAACAAGCATGTGATTTATAGCGGAACAAAACGGTATTTTAAAAACTTTTATACATGCAAGATAGAAATACGAGGAATGTCAGTAATTACAAACCAAAAATAAAATACTACAAGAGACGTAGTCTCTCAAAAGGTTAACAAAAGACAAAGTTATTTAGCATATAGCTAATGAACGTCTAGAGGTGTTTCATCCAGGGACAACGCCCGCTAGCTCACACCCGAACCCAAAATACTAAGCAAAATGTCATCCAATCAAGCAACCTGTTCATCCATAAAAAACATGAATGCCACAATCAGTGGGGAGTAACTCCGGATTCTCCCAGCCATATCACATTAAACGTACATAAAAGGAAATACAAAAGTAGGAGCATGCATATATAGATATACATGTGAAATACGATAAGGATAGATAGGTAATTCAATATATAATGATAAGAGCATATGGAATACAAATCCGAATCCATCATATTACACAAAGACTCGGGGAAGACACTCTTAGGCAACCGAATACGCTCACTAGGGCTTGCATCTCACCGTTAGCGATATAAGTTTGATAAGATTGAGACTCGACAAACAAACCATGCCAAGTCATCCAATGATCACGAATAATCAATCATGTAATCATCCATCCAAACATACCTATACATTGACGACATCTCTCATACTAAATGAAACACACTAGCACCGTGTACATGGCAAGTATGATTAAAAGGCATCCACGGGATACAACATTTCCCTGAACGCATACACGATTCAATTCATTTCGTATATGTAGACTAATTTCCTCCCGGTAGAACGACGATATAAATACCCGGTCCTAGTCTAAATCTGGCCAGAATCCCGAAATCACATTTTCCGGTTCGACATGCGATAAAACATTTCGCATCCAAGACTCGGTCAATCATTGACGCGAGTACCCCAAATTCGGTAGATCAATTCACGAAAGAGGCGGAAAAGAGCACAAGCCTCATAACAAGCGGTACGCTACATGCAAATAACACCACCTCGCAAGTACCCAACATTTGACGGCCGGGTCGATCAACGCAAAGCGTTCGCCTCCCAACAACGTCGTCGTATGCCCACTAAACACATGCAATTAAGCAGTAAGGATGCATCCCCGTTCCGACATTCCAGCCTTACGAACGTGGAGGTAGCCAAGGGAATTAGAGTACAAAGCACATAGGAAATTAGTGCTCAAACCGTAACATGTGTAAAAACCGACTCAAAGTGGGACATATCAAAAACCGTCACAAAACATGCGATACAAGCGAATGAAATATCATATATTCGAAACATTAATATTTAAAGTCATTCCGTAAATTTATACGATAAATGAACCATCGGAAATATTATAAATGAAAACGTAAACAAGAATTTCAAAGAACTTCCAGCAGGTGCCAGCCGGTCAGGTGGACCGGCTGCCGGCCACCCGGCTGGTACCATATGACATACGAAAAATTCAAGGAAAATAGCAGTGTGTCCCAGCCGGTCAGGTGGACCGGCTGCCGGCTACCCGACTTGGACCAAAGGCATATGACGAAAAACAAAGGAAAAAGGTAGAGGTGTCTTAGCCGGTCGGCTGATCGGCTGCCGGTAGGCCGGCTGAGACCCAACTCATGCATAAACTTCACGTAACAACAATAATATACAGCCACTGACCGGCTGCCGGTCGGCCGGCTGCCGGTCGGCCGGCTGCCGGTCGGCCGGCTGCCGGTCGGCCGGCTGCCGGTCGGCCGGCTGGGGTCCAATATGCACGAAATCAACATTTTTCACCAAGGATCAATATTCAACCATCATCAACTATTATCATAAATCATCCACTCTCATACCAATTCTCAACAAACAACAAGTATCATCATCAACACAATTTCTAAGCTTACTAATCATATTCTAAATACGATTCCTAACATAGAATACACGTAAAACACGTAAATGATATTGAGTAACCCTTCACCGTTACCTTTACGCGTCTTCAAACGATTTCTAAGCTTCCTCCACTAGATAGAAATCATCATCGGGTTCTTGAAGGTGTCCACCTAAACAAAGACGACAAAAGATGAATATAATTCACCTTTGAGAAAGACGGATAAATTGAAAAGTGAGAAAGACGGTAATTTTATTACCAATACGGATAGAGGACGATGAGAGGGAAGGAATAAGATGAACTTGAGCGAATTTAAGCGAGTAACGAAGGAGTAGCGATGATTATAAGCTTGGAAGAGTACGGAGGCTAGGTTTTGGGTTTACTTGTTGAGGAAGAAGAAGTTTGAGTTGTGAGGGAGTTAGGTTATGGGGGAGTATATGAAGAGTAAGTGGAAAAAGTAAAGGAAAAAGTCAATAACGTCCTAAGACGTAATTTACTTGAAATCTCGCGTAAAGTCCAAATACGAACTCAGAAATTCTAAATTAGACACGGAAAATTTAATTCTAAACTAAAACTAAATTTCGCTGAAAAGTATCCGTAAAATATTTTTACTATAAAAATAGGGTACATTTGCGGGTGTTACACTATAGCTTAAATCTTTTGGGTGAGATGATTTCCTGACATGGTATCAAAGTCAGTATGAGCAAAAGATCACAAGTTCAAATCTCACCACCAAGCACAAGGTATGGGAAAACATGCCGTTTCATCCACAATGCAAGCCAAAGAGGATTCGTATGAGGGAGTGTGTTATTAAAGTAAAAAAATCGATCTTAAAACTCCAATCATCAGCTTAAGTTTTTGGTTAAGATGATTTCTTTACATCTCGGTTCTTAAAAAAAAAGTCAACACACGCACATTATTAATGTTAGTGATTGAATTGTAGAATTACAAGTTTATACCTCTTTTCTAAATCATCATCAATACCACATATGACATAAATCTATCATATCACATTCAATCATACAACATCCACTCTATCTACTCACACTCAGATATCGCCAAGTGGTGACCGACTCAAGACCAAGAAGCCAAGGTACACTTGACGACGTCTCCCCAACTACCGTACCAAGACAACTCCTACAATCTCCACCCTATTTTATTTTTATTAGACACTCCTACATTCATTTGGGTTCCTTGGTTACAAGTTCCAAAATCGTCGCTCTGATACCATTTTGTAACACCATATCTACCCGACCAAGGTAAACGGGGAAGCTATCATCTCGGTTTCCCGAGGTAGTGCATCAAAATTTCAATGAAGGAAACAATTATTATAAAGTCCAAATTTAGTGAGTTACAAACCAAATCTCAAAATACAAATCCAAAGTGACAGCGGAATAATTATGTCTAACTATTAAAACCGATCTATCAACTAGGCTAGACTTTCTCCATGTCGGCAGCTTGCCCGTGGCCCCACCAACATCCATAGCATCAACATGATATACCTGGAAGTCTAACCTACCTACTCACCACAAGACCGAAAATTGTCAAGTGGATCACAGTAGATAGTTTCTAAAACAAATTCACAAGATATAACACACGTCAACCAAAGTTTACTAGAGAAATCAATACGCAACACATAGGAAACACGGGTGACGAAGTCCAAATGATCATACACACGCACAACGTAATCAATAGTATCCAATATCATCATATGAACCAATCTCAATCACAATCAAGGGCGCTTGCTACAAATCACAAGGCATCCCGATGCTTGCTACAAATCACAAGGCATCATGTGGTTCTCAGCCACTCTCCAAAGTCCGAACCATTGAACATGCACGTTCCTTCTAGTAGCAGACCCACTAAAAGAGGCTCCATACGTCCCTTCGCGTACGATGACGTCACATAGGAATCCGATTACCTGTACTGGTCCCAACAACATCAATATTTCATATCACAATCTCATATCATCATTTCATAATGTATCATCATCGATCAAATATCATCATTCGTCATACAATTCACATGGACAATGTCACACATTCTCAAGTCACGTCAATTTCACATGTAAACTATGACTGCGTAGAGAAATGTCTACCTTTTTAACAAATTTAACCAAAGCAAGCTAGCAAACCCGCCATTCTACCAAAATCGGCACGTATAATAATATAATTAATAGCATATAATTACACTCCACCGTTAATTAATTGTCCAATTAATTAATTCCCCAAACCCCCAGAGTTCTAGGTCTAGGTTAAACCTAAATACCTAATACTAATTAATAGAATAAAGATTACTAACTATAATCTCGTAAAATAGATGAAGGGTAAATTAAACCTACCAATTGAAGGATTAAAGGTGAACAATCTCTTGCTAGATCTACAAATCTTCTCCTTAGATGCAACCAGAAAAAAGGCTAGGGTTTTGAGGTGACTTTTAGAGGCTTGGGTCTGATTATGGTAGCTTAGGTTTCTATTTATACAGAACCGATAAACGTACCCAAGGATTAAAAGAAAAGAAAACCGGGCAAAAAGATAAGTAGGCCGACTCGGTCGAGTAGGCGTCACTCGGTCGAGCTCTCCACTTACTCGACCAAGTGTCACCAACCCGACAAGGACTACCACTTTCTATAATCTTACTCGGTCGAGTATCCCCTTTATTTTACTCGTCCAAGTCACACCTACTCGATCGAGAGCTACACAACTCGACTGAATCAGACCCTTAAAGGGAGACAAAATATTTCAATCTTACCCCCTTAAACCCAGAGCACGATCAGCCACATCACTCACCATACCATCCGAGAAACCAAACCACAAGGACTCAATATCTCTATCCACAATTCTAACCAAAAGAATTACTAAGTCCAAAAAAGTGACGACACTAACTCGACTCTATCGACCAATCGACCAATATCACCCAATATTAGAAACTTTACTCACCCATAAGGTCCCCACTATTAACAACAAACAACAAGATTTACGCGTTTTTACATCGAGGGATTTGAAGAAGAGGGATAACGGATCCCTTCATTTTGCTCTTCCAAGGTTAAATGTTTCCCTTCCAAGATAGGAAATATTTGGAGGGAAAACTCTCACTTACCATTTTTGATATCCAAGCAAAGCCTTAGGGAAATATGAAGGCTGTAATTATAATATATGTATGTCAGTGGAAAATTTCTTTCAGAATAAATTTTCTCCTTGCACAAATCTCTCCATCATTATTTACGGTCATAGTAGACGACTCCTTAGAACAGGAATGTGGGGGGTCCATATCCTTCCTCTCCGAATCTCACCACCCTTAGTTTATTATCTAAACAATGGATATTGTCTCCCTCCCAATCTCTTCCCTCCCTTTCCTTTCATATCCTTGTATCAAAATAAGGGCTTACCAAAAGTGGGAGAAATCTGAAAGGGGAGGAGGAGGGACGAGGAAATCAAAAGGATGGAAGAGATAGGAAGTGCGTGGAATAGTTTGTGAGAGTTTTTCATACAATCTTTCCTTTGTTGGAGAGCAAACATTTTCCTTTGAAGAAAGAAATGAAGAGCGATCCATTATCCTTCTCGCACAAATCCCTCCAACCATATTTTGCTATTATCAAAATAATGTAAATTGTCTCATTCCAAATCTCTCCCATCTTTTTCCTTCTAAATCCTTGTATTTAAAATAAGGCATAAAATCGTACACTGTAATAAGGGTATTATAAAAATTCTCAGTTTACTAAACAACGAATTTAATTTAATCGCACCCAGTTTAATTTGGCCAACATCCAAACCTTAACCGTACTTTTTATAACGGTTAAAAATAGTTTAATTAGCCGCTTTAAACGATTCGATTAGTCGCTTTAAACGGTTCGATTAGTCGCTTTAAAATGCTATAAGCGGTTTAAATAACGATTAATTAATAACCGTTCTACATATAACTTTTTTTTCTTTTCAATTTCCGGTTATTTGTTCTAGTGATTTAATTAACGGAAATTTCACACAGTACCCATGAGGTTTGACATTTTGCATGAAATGCCCAATTTTATCATCCGAAAAACTTTAAGATGCCATAACTCGTGTTTACGAGTTCGTAAAGTGACGATTTTTTTCCAAATTATCATCTTTCCGAGAACTAAGATTTGAAAAAATGTTATATTTGGATCCCGTGGCTAGTAATTTTTTCTTTCAAAACTTTTTTGACTGAACAAACTTTCACTAACCATATATCTTGGTCACGAGTTTCAAACTTGTACTTTTTCTTTTCCGAATTTTAGTTCTCATAAAGATGTCTGATTTGAAAAAAAACATCACTTTCTTAGTTCATAAAACGCGAGTTATGGTTCTTAAAGTTTTTTGGATGAAAAAATTGGGTATTTGTGTAAAATGTCAAACTTCAGGGGTACTTCTAGACTAGGGTATCAGAACACGGCACGGTGGGTAGTCCGAGTCTGGCACGACACGATAAGGGCCGATGAATAGTGCGGGATGGCCCGGTTCCGGCACGACATGGTTATAGGCAGGCTACGTCGCAAAATTAGGGAAATTTACGTCCCGATCTTCTATGAATTTGGCAGTTGCATTTCGGTCGTTGTGTGTTTTGGTTCTTCTTTTTGTTCTTCTTTTTTAAGCTTTCCTAGCTCGATAAATACTGCTCAATTCATTCCATTTTTTTTAAAATCAATCTTCTACTTATCTTACAAATCTTCAATATTACTCAGTTCGACATATTCATATTCATATTATTATTATTATCATTATTGATTTTATACTTCAATTCGTATAAGAAAAAATAAAAATAAAAGCAATATATAAAGAAATTAGTTAATTAGGGTTTTGTACTAATTGAGTGTTGACTCGGGTTTTGTTCAATCGAGATTCAAGCAAGCCGTCAATTGTTTATTCCGATATTTCGAATTCCAAAACCTTTGTTTGCATTTTCTAACTTTTACTTTTTACTTTTTTTATTTTTATTTGTGCTTGCATTAATTTACATAAATAAATACATACAATTTAATAATTGTATTTTAAAAATTAAATCATTACAATGGATTCACACAACACATCTAAAAGGTCTTGTCGTGTAAGTATCGAGTCTTATACACCGACGACACGAAACCCCGAACCCTATACCCGACCACACAAATACCATTTAACATGAACCAATGGGCCGATTTCACTATGTCATAGTTATAAAACATGTTGTGGTCAAGTACTATATTTTTAGTAATTATCCACACAAATACCCTTTTGGTATGGATCAAACGACCCAAACCCCCTTTATTACCATGACTAATCTTTTTAGGAATTATCCACCCAGTACTATATTTGAAAATCAACCGTTTAGACCTGGCCTCAAGGACCGGGGAAAATACCCTTAATGCCTTTCCAACAACCCTTTCTACACAAGACGGTTAGACCACATACACAACATGCATGGCTCTTCCAGTGATGGATCATATACCAAGTCAATACCACCTCATACACAACCACGCCCAATTGATACCAAGCCCAACGATGATTCCTTAGAACCCGAACATGAGGAAGTATGGTTGCATGATTAACAAATGACTGTAATATGTAAAAAAGGTGGGGCTAGTGAAGAGTGACCACATTTTGTTGAAAAAAAGCCATATAAAACAATCGCTAAATTTAGGTATTGTGATAAGAGATTTAGCTGTGGTAGTAAAAATGGTAAGGACCGGAAATGCTCTAAATATCCCGTTGAAGGGCAAAGAACAATGGACCAATTCATGTCGCGGCCCATTGACCAATTTTACACTTATAATTACGTTGATTGTCCTGCCAAATTGTGTAGAATAATTATTCAACCCAAGAAACCGTTTACACTTATTGAATACCCTGCTTTAATAAATATGTTTTAAAAAATAAACCCCAACATAAAGAAACAAGTAGAAGGACTATTAGGACTAGGGATATGGAGTAATATTTATCGGCAAAACAAAGCTTATTTCTAAGTTTGATAGTACTCAATGTAAATTTAGTATAAGTGCTAATGGATGAGATTATGGAACTGTTTTTCGTATTTATGCATTACTGATCATTGGTTAGATAACGATTGTAATTTACAAAAACGAATCGTTGACTTTCCTAGATTAGATTCTGCATTACGTCGCAAATATGCATAACATCATCATGAACGATATTAATGAATTTGGAGTTGCATTAAAATTTTATCTGTAACTTTTGATAAGGCATATGTCATGACTTCTTATGCTAATATGTTAAAAAATAGTTTACAAGAATTTCTTTTAGATGGTAAGCTGTTGCATGTTAGACAATCATGTGTATGTCAAGTAATAAACTTATGTATTAAAAAGTGTCTTGCTTGCCTTAAACAGTAACAAGATAAGTTTAAACATATTGTTATGCATTTGAATACAGTCAAGTAAAGACGTCGACGACAATGACGTGATTTTTGTAAATCAAACAATATTACGTCAAATTCCCCTCGATAATAACACTAGGTGGAATTCTATGTATATTATGTTGAATGCTTTAATACAATATAAACACCCTTTTACTCTTTTTTGGAGCCGTTCTTTTACCAAGAACATTTTACTTGAAGAAGATTGACAAAAAATAAAATGAATGTTAATTTATTAAATGTTGTTAGCAACGCAACAAACTCCTTCTCAATTAGTATTCTTTTGGAGTACTAATTGAGAAGTAGGGTGTTTATATTGTATTTTCTCGGTATACAAGTACTGATTCAATATGCTAATGAGCAGGTTTACGGAGTAAGTAAGGGTCTTTAGAATACTCTAAACCACAATAATTAAATGTTGTTTATATTGTATACAAGTACTGATTCAATATGCAACAATGCATCTGAATCAGTACTTATATACAAAATTTTATATTTAATTAGTACTTGTATAACGAGTTCGACCCATTGCCAGCTCTAGGTACCGCGTGAATTTTCTGTTTAATATAATTTTTATTATATATTATACCCAATAATAAAATTAGTTAGATAAACTTTTCGATTATTCAATTTAAGAACTTTTGAGTTTGGAACTTTGGATACACTGGGAAAATGAAACGTATAACATTTTTTTATATAATATTTTTATATTTTTGCTTAGTTTTTAGTAAAACGGTTCAATTCGGTTAACTGATTTCTAAAACTGTGAACCAAACTGAACTGAACCGTTTCCATGGCAAAGTTAACTATTCGCTTTACTGAATCACTTTGTCGAAATTGTTTGGCTAACCGAACCTAAAAAATACACGGTTTTTCGGTTTCTCTATTCAATTATTGTGGTTTGGAATATTCTAAAGACCCTTACTTACTCGATCCGTAATCCTGCTCATTAGCAAGAATAATACTCTCTCCTATTCTTTACGATATTCCACATTTCTTAAAACGACAAGTTTACAAAGATGTTCCACTTTCTTTATTTTGTACTTCCTCCGTTCCATTTGGTTGTATACGTTTGCTTTATCACGTATGCCAATGCTCATTTTGTTTTGTTTATATCTTTAGTTACGTATTATTAAAAATTATAAAAATTTGATATTAATATTGTACTCGGTAAGACAATTTAAACAAGATCTCACATGACTATCATTTATATTATATATTAGAAGTTGTATTAACAATTCTTCTAACTTATGAATAGTGCCCAAAAAGCAAACGTATACAATCAAATGGAACGGAGGAAGTATATCATTTGTGGTTTTAATAACTTGTTACCTCACATTTACTCTCTTACTTTCATTTACATTCAAATATTATTATCATAGCTATACTTGTCCAAGGTTAACGTGGAAAATCTTAGACAATAGGAGGGACTACTTCGTAGCACCTATAATTTAGGGGTATGATAAATCCGTCACCGTTTTTACTAATGTCATTCGAGTTGTGAGATGATGAAGAGTGAGATACCCATATAATTAACTTGTATATAAGTGACATAGAACAAAACAGTAATGACGTTATTATCGCCCTATTTTAGCCTTTCGAGTTACGAAACAAAGACTATATTAGTTATTACTCGGACAAATACATGTGTCCTGTATTAATAACCTGGATTTCTTTAAACATAAACTCTTGCTCTTGTCTACCATTAACCAACAATAACTGTCTATGTGATTAATTATGATGAATCTTACATTTTAAGTATATCATATCTTACGATAAGAAACTGCCAGGTTATTACATATAATTTCACTTATATATTTTAATTATTAGTGCATATAATATTAAGCTCTATTTCACACTAAAAAACACATATAAACTCGAAGCCACCATCTCATTCTCATCACATAATTTGATCATTCTCAATTAATCTATACACAATAATAATGAAGGTTAATGTGGTTTTTGTGCTACTTTTAGCGTCTACCTTTTGTGTTTCATTTGGAGGTTTGACTTTTCTTTACTAGCCTTTAAATTTTGTGTATAGGCTCTTTAGTTTGCTCTCCCCATTTACAAAAGTTATTGGTTATGCCGGTCACAAGCTCGTGACCTGGCACAACTCTTCTCCCACTGTTTATGCCCCATATATCCGTCATAAATAAGAATTTATGACCCATATATACATGCTCATTGTTTTTATATTTTAACTAAGGAAAGACTTGTTATATTTTTTCCTTTGTTTCGAATATGGAATGATATGACAAAGTAATATACTTCAATCTCTCCATTCTATTTTCATGTGTTCGTTCAATATAGGTGAATATTTTTATCAAACGTATGAAAATGAGATGTATAGATTTATAGTTCGGGTCCTTAAAGAAAAAAGAAATCAATAGTTCGTGCCTTTATCTTTGTGTTAACTCATGTATGTATGGAGTCATTAATCATAATGCACAAACTAACCATAATTATTCTTTCCTTTTTTTTCTCATAGGAATGCTCCCAAATGGTAACTTTGAGATGAGCCCGAGCTCATTACAACTAACCGGGACCAAAGTAAACGGTCGGTACGCAATTCCAAAATGGGTTACTAAAGGGTTCGTGGAGTACATAACCGCGGGCACACAACAAGGTGACATGGTCTTAGTTGTACCCGAAGGCAAGCACGCGGTTAAACTTGGGAACAATGCGTCCATTCGACAAAAGGTAAGGGTGGCTAAGGGCCGGTTCTACGCCCTCTCCTTTAGCTTCGCTCGGACTTGTTCCCAAGATGAGTCTCTTAACATCACCATCTCACCAAACCACCACAAAGACGGTTCAGGCGTGTTGCCCTTACAAACCATATATAGTCATTTTGGCTATGACACATATGCCTGGGGTTTTCATGCTGAGTCTAGTGTCATTGAGATCACCTTTCATAATATGCACCATCCCGGTGAAGGTCTTACTTGCGGCCCCATTATTGATAATGTCGCTCTTGTTATCATAGACGACGTCAAGCCTACCGGAGGTACAAATGTCTTTTCCTCTTTATTTCCACTTAATTGATGTTTTCACCCTAAGACGACGATCTTATATATTGCTAATATTATTCCATCGGAAATATTATGTCCATAGGTAATTTGATCAAGAATGGTGAGTTTGGACACGGCCCTTATGTCTCCCACGACTCACCCACGGGCGTCTTAATCCCTCCAAACATCGAGGACAGTCAGTCGCCCTTACTAGCTTGGATGATCGAGTCCCATAAGGCGGTTAGATACATAGACTCCCTCCATTTCTTCGTGCCTGAGGGGAAAAAAGCAATTGAGCTCATCGGAGGAAAAGAAAGCTCGATTGCCCAAACCATAAGGACTACAGTAGGGGAATCCTACGTCCTCACATTCCTCGTGGGAGACGCTAAAAACGAGTGTGTCGGACCCTTGGCGGTCGACGCATTCGCAAATGAGGCTGAGACCACAATCACCTATAACTCTATGGGTCAAGGTGGGTTCATTAAAGGTCAACTCTTGTTTACGGCCAAAACGACTCGTACAAGAATTAGGTTCATGAGCTTATTTTATACCATGTCGAATATGGGTTCCATGTGTGGTCCGGTTATTGATAATGTTAAGGTTCTTACTACACATTATCATTCAAGGATTCATTCAAAATTAAATAAATAAGTGAGATTATACTACTACTCGAACATCTCAATCATTTGTTTACGATTGATTAAAATATCTCACAGAAAATATCAAAGGTAAGTAAATAATTGAGACCGAGGGAGTATTATATAGCTAGGGGACTTGCATACGTTTAATTGCTTGTGTCTTTTACGAACCTCTAATGGCGGTTCTCGAGGATTTGTACTGTAGTCGCTATGATAGGGTGGTGCCACTCTTACAAAAGTGTTTAACTCATGTATTTATCGTTATATAATTTATAAATTTATTTTATTAGTGGTACTAAGTGTTTCATGTTACTTGTTTCTTGCAAAAAAAAAAAAAACAATCAAGTATCGTAAGTACAATATCACCTTGGTGCAAATTTTGGCTGTTGAAATCAGAAGCAGTGATATTTATGAGTCGGGTTTAAATCCCGCCAATTAAAATAGCCCTTATAACCAGTGCCGGAGTCACAGGACCTATTTGGGGGCATTTAGGTATGAGACGATGGTAAAGACGACAAATTTAACAAAGGTCATTTGCTAAAGACCGCCATGAATGTCGTCGAACAGTTTACTCTTGATTAATGTCCTGCGCGGCCGCACTAGTGTCATGAAAACAATTTCGAGACTTAAGATATATAGTGAGAAAGCTACGAATGCCCTAAAGGCTTATGATGAGGACAAAAATTGAGGATAAAGATATTAATTATAAGAATTCAGACCTCGAGGAGGAAGCGTACCCGGGGGCACCCCCTGAGATAATAAGGCTTTGAGTATCTTTTTCGGGCATCACTTCATTGTGGCTCCTAGAAACATGATACAACCACTTAGTTTGCATGCTTGGATCCAAAGTCGATTCATGGACAGGCACATTAATGGTCCCCTCAAGCATTGACAGTGCCACCGACATGGTAGGCCGGAGTTCAGGGGATGCATTTGTGCATAGCAACGCGAGTTTTAACATTCTTAGCGCTTCCTCCTCGTTGTATTCCATCTCTAACCTCGGATCCACGAGCTCTGTGAGATCTCCTTTCTGTTGTAGAACAAAGGCCTAACACAAGATTTGGACTACATTAGGATAAATATGCCTTAAAAGTTAAAACACATCTAGTAATCTTATAATTAGACTAGACAAGCAGATCATTTGGGTCGGGTTCTAGATGGCTCATTACGGGTTTAAGTCCTTTTAACTTCATAAATGGGAGTCATTTTCGAGACATGCTGTTTTGGATTCGATCAATTCAGATATGGTTTCCTTCAGGGCGCTCATTTCACTTTTGGATTAGAATTGGAAGTCAATCCAAATCGGTTATGCCGGGTCTCAGAAAGTCAAGAAAAAAAAATGTCGAACAAAGCAAACGAGACTATCATTTGATGTTTAATTTGATGAATGATGAACAAATAGGGGAATGTTACCTTGTCAAGAAGACAAAAGTGATTTTCCTCTGGCCGAAATTTTGTGTTACTTCTTCCTGCAACAATTTCTAACAATACAACTCCGAAACTATATACATCAGCCTTGTAAGTCAAATAACCCCACAATGCATATTCTGGCGCCATGTATCCGCTGCAAAGTGTAATTTTATTAAGTACCATATTTTCTATGCCTTTTAAACTTCATAAATTCAAAAAAAATACGTCAAACAACGAAAGAGGACTCACACAGTTCCAGCAACCCTTGTACTAATATGAGTGTGGTTGTCTTCGTCAAGTTTAGCCAAGCCGAAGTCTGAGATTTTAGCATTAAGATTTTTGTCAAGAAGAATATTAGTAGCTTTGATGTCTCTATGGACAATTTTGAAGGTCGATTCCTCATGAAGAAATGTTAATCCTCTTGCTATATCAATGGAGATCTTTTGCCTAGTAGGCCAGTTTAGTATCAGTTGTCCATCATCTGCGCAACAACAACAATTGAGTTCTTATTTCGGGTCGCTAACATAAAAATCATTTAAAAATCGTATAATAGAGTCAAAAGCGCTTACCAAACAAAGCGCGCCCAAGATTATTGTTCTCCATGTATTCATATATAACGAATAACTGGTTCCCATCAGCACAGCAGCCATACAGCCTTACTAGATTCGGATGGTGCAACCCTGAAATCATCCCTATTTCATTTATAAATTCTCTGTTCCCTTGCGACGATTTTGATGAAAGTTTCTTAACTGCTATACTGGTTCCATCCAGCAATGTGCCCTGTTTCACCATGATGAAAATGGGTTTTGTCTTAATTATCTAATGTGAGGTGTATGTTAATCTAGACTAGCCCTTAAAAACAGGGAAACATACCAAGTACACTGAGCCGAAACCACCTTCTCCAATCTTGGAATTAGCGTCAAAGTTGTTCGTAGCAGCTTTGAGTTGTCTATAAGTAAATATACCGGTTTGCAAATCAAGTCCTAACAATTCTGCATAAAGAGGAAGAATTAAAGAAACATTAACAAGTGTGCCGTATCTTTGTTACTGCTGACTAAGTTGCAAGTGTAGAACATTGTAAGGTAGTCGAACTGTACAATGTTCTTCCCTTCACATCAGTGATCAGAACAATGTTACTGCGATTAAGTTGCTGGTGTAGAACATTGTTACTGCGACTACGTCGCAAATTACCAATTTCACCTAGGATCATCTGCACATTGTACGTTTTATGCTTCGTATATCTTACTATCTAACAGTAATTTCACAGCATAAGAGACAATGACTCACCTTCTTCCCTTGAAACGGTAACCACTCGACGACTCTTCCACCAGAAAACACCCAGGATGCTGATTATGAACAATAACAACAAAGCTACACTTCCAGCCGAAATCCATATGACTGTCTGTCTACTCAATGGAGGATTAAACTCTACAAAGAATGATTATTTGTTGGATCAGAAACTATTAATAATAGAATTTAGTTAAAACAACTTCAGATAGAACATAAAAGTTAATTGTCCGCCCACAAGATGATATCCCTTATACGGTTATACCTGACTCTACAGATATAGCTGATATAAGTGGGCCGTAGGCTCCGCTTTCCCTAGTAGGAATTGCTGTGCTCCCTTTTCCGGCATAGTACAACCGTATCTCAATACTATTATTTACATATATGTTCCGAAAAACCTTCTTCGCAGGTTGGTGAATTCCATTACTTAGAATGTCAAAATCCCTGTAAACTAGGATCTCCTGCAGCATATTCCACAAACTCTCATTAGCAACATACTTCTTACGCTCAATTTTTTTCGAGCCAACTTGCCAAAGTGGAATTAGTGAAACCATAAAACAATAGGGTAATCAGAATAAGCACCTGGATATAAATGTCAAATTTTCGATTTCCCAGGCTGGAAAAAGACTTGTTAGAAGCAAAAACAATCTCGGAAAATTGCAGTGTGACTCTGTAACTTCCTCTTGCCAAACAAAGGCCATAATAAGTTAGAGAGGTGGCAGAGATGCGCGCTTGTAGAAACAGCTCTGAATCATGTAGTCCGGTTGCCGAACCTCGTGCTATGTAATCGCTTTTGTCCTTGACATTTACGTAATCCCCGCTACTGCAAAATCCCCATACGCCTGCTCGGACAAATTTTGCTGCACCGCCTAGCGCATCATCTTCCTCATAGGTAGTCTTCCCAACACGTGTTCTCTTTCCACCGCAGTTGATATGCAATGAATATAGGACTTCGCAAAGTAAGAAATGAAAATAAAAAAGAAATCATCATACAAACTGCTTTGCTAGAGACAGAATACAACATTACCCTAGTGCTTAAATGCTTAAAGGCTTCGTCACACTGTAGGGTAAGAAGGGCCAGATGTAGGCCGTTGAGGTGTACAATGTGGTCACTGTTTTCCACATAACCCATAATGAAAATAGTCGATCTGAATCAAACTTAGTTTGTCTATGTTTCAACTTTCATGAGCAATATGAAAGGGTAAGATACACATTACATCTCTGAAATTCGTATTAGAATAGCCTCTCGGTTAATGTACGGTTATTTTCTAATCCTCACCTTTAGTGCAAGGATTAGAGTCCTGTCTTATACATAGAGTGGATTCCCTGTAAACATAAAAAACTTTTCAGGTAGCGAAAAGGAACAGTTTACAAAGGAACAGCAACGATCAATTTTATGCACGAGATATGCACATTATAATCAGCTTACAGGTTCGGTTCCCCCTTAAAGCTTCTGAATAGATTCCTGAAGATGACAAAAAGAATAATCAAGTTATTTTCTTAAACAGACAGCAGGAAAGGAAATTTAAAGTAATAAGTAAAATAAATTGAATCTCCTCAAAATTATATTTACATGTTATCCAAGCCATTACAACTGCTTGTGATTTCATTCAGACGGTTGTATGAAAGATCAATATTGTTCAATCTGAAGGAACAATTGATTTGCATAGTCAGTAGACATCAAAATAAAATCGGAGCATTACACAAAATGATCTATTTTCTTACAGCTTTCTGCATAACAACAAAAACATTACCCCAATGCCTTAATGGCTCTCGCAAATTACGGGGTAAGGGGGTTCAGATGTATGTAGCCCTACCCTTGTGTTAGCAACACAAAGAGGCATTTCAAACTAATATTTTTTTCCTAATGGATGCACATTTCAATTTATAAATGACTTATCAATCTTACATTATGTGGGTGTGGCTAGGTTCTCTGACAGTTCTTGATTCTAAACTGATAATCATTCTGATCTCCTCAGTCCAACCTCCGTAACCATAGTGTCGATGAATGACACAAAAAAATAAACAAAGATCCCAAGTACTTGTGAACACCCAAAAAGGAAACGGGGAAGTATATTCGTAAGTAATAGTAGTTGCAATTTCATCCAATTTTGTAATAAAAGGTTAGGTGGAAAACCTTCTACCCATGTTCATCGTCATCCAGCCAGGAACTTCTCCAGTTAGCATATTGTGCATCAAATATCTATTGACCAGTCGTCAAAAAAAAAAAATTCTGTGAGACCTACGATTGTGAAACTTGCAGATATGAGAAGAAAACATTAATTGAGAATTAAGCCTCACATAAAGACAATGGAAAGCCCTAGTCATCCATGAATTCGAATGCTTACATATTCATCATCTGTGGGAAACTGTGAGAATCTGAAGAAATAGTACCGTCTAAGCTGTTAAAGCTAAGATCTCTGCGTGAGTTACAGCGTGGGTGCAAAGTCAGGAATTCATCTCATGATAAGAATAAACACTATGACACCTTTCCGATAACAATTTGGACAAAGAAGCAAAATAGCATCAACCAAAAATTTATATATGACACTATGCAAGAAACGAAGAGATATACAGCGAGTCCAGTGGCAGATTTTTTGCTATATAATCCGGAATAGATCCAGAGATGTTACAGTTCCTCAAAGCCCTGCCAGAAATTGATCATGATGAAGTTAGAACTTCGACCACCCCTCGTACTTTTTTGTTTCTTAGATTCCACAAGTTTTGAGATATGACTCACAATCTTTTCAATTTCGTCAAATTTTGCAGTGATGGAAATTCGGAGCGATATCCAGTTAAATCACTTATCCTTCTGCATAAACAGCCAGTCTCGTATAAATATAATGTGAGATTAACCCAACTCAACATGGATTCACAGCTATATTTCCATTAACCCACTGAAAAATAAAAGCAACACATAATCACCCCATAATATAGGTCAATCTCATGATAGTCTTATCATGAGGGCATTTCGACCAGAATTTGTGTTACACAAAAAACAAGTGAATTGATACTCACAATTCAATCGCATTATGCAGAAGAGATATGCTAGGTGGTACAGGTCCCTCAAAGCCGCTGCCTTGGATCTCACTGCAATACCGGAAAAAGTAAATATGACAGTTTATATACATTACATGTTATAAACTTCTGCACCTGACTATTTTATGTAGCAAAGAAGGTTACAGTTTCAGCAGCTTCAACCAGCTGCCAAAATAATCTGGAAGATGTCCTTTGAAGTTGTTACTGCTTAATCGACTGAAGAAAGAGTTGAAAGTAAAAGGTACAAAACTGTGAACAGAACAAAAGAAAGAGAGAAAAAACAACAGGAAATTCGCAAATTTAAAAAGAAAAAGGGACATACAGTTCTACAAGATTGTTGAGGTTCTTTAGTTCTTCTGGCAACGGTCCGGTAAGATTGTTATCACTTAGAGTCCTAGCAATCATGTCTAGAAGGGTTAATGTCAAATATAGGAAACGGGTCTAAGCCACACCTACACGGAGAGGACAAAGTACACTTCATAAATCCAAAAGAGGGTCTATCCTAACCAATTGGCAACAGGAGTAACTCATTGGCTTAAATCATGTACTACCGACAACAATAACATTACCCTTTTGTAATAGGCACAGTTTATACTGAAACCATAATGTTTTCTGATGACCCATAATGAAAAGTGTGTTTGACAAAGTAAACCTACAAGTTCTTCAGATTGACCAAATCTCCAAGTTCTGCAGGAACAGTTCCATAAAACCGATTGCTCTCAATGCTTCTGAATTTTGATGAAATGTTTTGAAAACACTTAAGTTAGAGAAATGGTATATTTAGAACAACAATTTACATGAATTCAGTGTGTGTATAGAGAGCAAAAGAGAACATACATGTATGTGAGAGAAGTAATGCTCCCTAAGTACACAGGAATCGGTCCTGAAAGGTCATTGGCCATAACAGACCTGTAAGAGAATTTACGGAAGTCAATAAAACCAGAATTACAAAAACGGGTGAATTTGTGTAGCAATCGGTACCTACAGGTAACTCAAGTTTTGTAAGGATGCCCATTCTTCGGGTATTGAGCCACTCAACAAGTTCCTTGACAGATCACTGCCAAAAGCGAAAGCTAGTTATCAGTTTGATAGTCTTAATTTCCTTGAGATCAAACAAGATGATTAGTGTATGTACTTATGCATTTATTCTTACATAAGCTGAAGAAATGGCAGCTTCGACAGTGATCCTGGAAGGACCCCTGAAAGATCCTGTCCTTTAAAGGCTCTGATTTCACAACAAAAAACAGTCACAAATGTCATACGATAATTTCCTGTCTCCGCTCATAATACAGAATTTTAAAGTTAGGAAAAACAGAAACACATGAGTCACCAGTGTCCGGCACTTGAAGCCGATGCTATAACATATGTACGAGAAATTCTCGATTCTCAAAGGTCATTTGTGAGTTTGGGCTGAACATGTTGCTAGACACTAGAACTTAGTAGTTAGGTAACTTACATACTGTGAATATGACTCTTGCCATCCAAGCACGAACAATTTACTTGATTGACATAAAGTAACCTCGTTTTATCATCAGAAAACCAACAAGTCCGACGTTTATCACAAGGATCATCAGTGCAGTTCCAGTCAGGCTTCCCTAGTACTTTAGCTGCTTCGCGGAGAGCTTGTACTGCAGAAATTTAACATATCAGATCACTAGCACACTAATGCAGTTATTTCTACAATGTGTAACTTTTTCTTTAAAGAGCTTGTATTATTATGTCAGAGCATTGGGTGAAAATACAATTCTATGAATTCGGGGTACGAAATTCTACCAATAACTACTCAACTGTTTACAATGCGATAAAGGGAAACGCCTAAAATAGGTTTATCATCCAATCCGAGTCTCAAGCAATTGAAACCAACAAACAAACCACTCAACCAAATACACAAATTCGGGCCTAAGAATACCAAAAGTTTTGTCTTTTTGTATTTGATCCGTGACCTCTTGGTTACACTGGCTGGCTCTGATACCATGTTAAGAAACATCGCAACCAAAAAGCTTAAGATGATGGTTGGACTTTTAAAATCCGTTTTATACTGTAACAGTCCCGATCATGACTTTGTCGCCTAAGTTAGTTAACATATGCGCCTCCTTGTAAGTGTACATTATTCTCTCCTATTCGAGGGGCGCAACTCAGACCCAAGTACAAATTTAATATTTTAGTTTTCATCAATTGCCCTATACTCCTATTATCTATATTCTGCAACACATTATCACTCAAATGTGAAGGTGGTAGGCGGTAGTATACTGGATGAGATATAAAGTGAAGCCGCAAATCCACATGGGTAGTATTTGGCATATTGCAAGCTTGTGACGGATATGTCGGAAAAAAAAAAACTATGTAAGCATACCTTGAGAAGAATCTGTGAGTCCACAACCGAAATCAACGTTATTACTACAAATTCCAAACTGCAAAACCCAAACATTAATAATAAACACAATAATGCATGTGACTGAAGAAAAGTTTAGTAGTAAGTTCATCGATCAGAAAATAAAAATTCAAAAGCAAGATGAATCCAACTTTGACGTGAGCAAGAAGCTCAATTATTATTATTTGGTTTTTGACTTGTTTTTGTATGATAAATCAAGGAAATGATAATTGATGAAAAGATAGATAGGGAGTTAGATGATTGGATTGGGTAGTCTAACGTAGACCCACGCACTTAGTCAATTTTGCATGCAATTGGTCTTGCCGTCTGAAATAATAAGACGGGTCTTGCCGTCTGAAACACGATTTTACTCACGCACACGATTTTACTCAATTGAAGTAACTCTAAAGTTCACATAATGTCGTATTGTATGTCTTTATTGTGTCCATGTCTATTTTGGTGCTACCTAGCGTAACATTACATCTCTTTTAAATCTTTATTATGTGGTTCTCATTTTATTTTATTTTGGAGTGATGAGTTGACTCCATGTCAACGCAGAAGTAGTCAAGAACTCCAGAAGTACGTGGACTATTGTGGATCAGTAGCCAAATCAGTACTGAACTTTTGCAACTAACACCCCGGCATTTACTCCTATTACGAAATTCCAAATTGGAAAAATCGCCTAAATAAATGTGTGCTTAGACGTTAGACCATTCCCATTTGTCACATATTTAAAATCAATATGTTTACACCCTTAGAGCTAGACCTGTCAAAACTTAACCCGATTCGTCTGATCCGCTATTTTAGGGTTGAAGACACGTAAATCTTGATGCCGCGATCCGAAATGACCCGTTATTATTAGGGTTGAACCCAGCCCGACCCGTTCGACCCAACGGGTCAAAGATAAATGAAGAATATTATTATAATATTGATGTTTTAATATTATATTTGAAATAATAAATTGAAAAATAATTATTTTAATATTTTAATTTTAAAATTAATTTTATATAACTTTTGTAGGATTAAATAATAAAATAATTTTAATTTCTAAATATAAGTGCGAAAAGTAATGAATATAACTATATTATTAAGGGTTTTTTGTCAAACACAACCTTTAAAAAACTTTTTCTTCCAAACACCACCTTTAAAAAAAGAAATTGTCAAACACAACCTTTAAAAAGATATTATTTGCCAAACACAACATTTTGGGCGGAGGACTCAACATTTTAATCATAGTTTGACGTCTTGCAAGAGGGTGATTTCCAGTCGATGTTTGATATAGTAAATGCGGTCGATTTAGAGTGTTCTTGAACTCGTAGGAAAGGTGGGAGTACATGCTTTCCAACCGTTGTCAACACGGTCGTCAAAGGTGGTCTTATGCGTGGTCAATTTGTGTGTAAAGTAAGGAGGGTCAAAGACGGTTTTTGTAAGTTTGGGTTTACAACGGGTGGTTGGGGATTTTGCGTGGGTTTTTTAATGGGGTTATAGTGCTTTGTTTGGTCTGAAATTTGGTATGTAGGTTGAGAGGAATAGAAGGTAGGTCGTACTTGGGTTTTTTCTAGTGGTTGTTCGTTGAAAGTAATGTTTCGAGAAGAGTGAAGTATAAGTAAAAACAAAACAACATAAAGTTAAAGTAGAATTTTTTCGTGGGTCACATCCCTCCCTTCGAACCACTACTTGCAACGAACGACCCCAACAAAAATCATAACTACGACATACCTTGTACTCCTCTTTACCTATAACAAATTTCATACCAAACAAAGCATCATAACCCCATTAAAAGACCCACGCAAAACCCCCGACCACCCGTTGTAAACCCAAACTTACAAGAACCCTCTTTGACGCGCCTTACTTTACACACAAATTGACCACGCATAAGACCACCTTTGACGACCGTGTTGACAACGGTTGGAAAGTATGTACCCCCACCTTTCCAACGAGTTCAAGAACACTTAAAATTGACCTCATTTACTATCTCAAACATCGACTAAAAATCACCCTATTGCAAGACGTTAAACTATTATCAAAATGTTGAGTACTCCGCCCAAAATGTTGTGTTTGGCAAACAATATCTTTTTAAAAGTTGTGTTTGACAATTTCTTTTTTTAAAGGTGGTGTTTGGAAGAAAAAGTTTTTTAAAGGTTGTGTTTGACAAAAAAACCCTATTATTAATATTAAATATTATTTAATTTTAAAAAGTATTATTTTGCGGCTAAAAAATGATAAAAGAAAAGTCGTCCTATATTTTTTCCTGACCTGTATTCTTACCTTAACCCGACCCGTATGGCCATATCCAGGACCCGACCCGCCTGACCTGTTTGACAGGTTTACTTAGAGGTAACAAGTTAAAAGCTCCGTCTTGCAAATCATTTCAGGTATCTGTTTTGACTAAAGTAATTTTTTTGACAAAAATTTCAGATAGCTGATTTATTTACACGTGTTTGGTAAATGGTAAGTAGCTTATTTGCCAATAAAGTTACCTAAAATGAAATGTATAAAGGGTAACATTTGAGATTCCATGTACCTCCTCTTGAATCATATTGTATTACTTTTTTACCCATTTAATATATAATACTAAATAATTATCATAACGTAATTTTACAAAAATCAACTACCTAACATTGTTTACAAAATCAGATACCTTATCAGCTCTTAATTTCCAGCTACTTTTTTAAGTTTCAGCTAGCTTTTCAGCTTTTAACTAGCTTTTCAGATTTTAGTTAATTTTTTAGCTAGTTTTTATCAAAGAGAGCCAAATTTTGTCACCTATTTAAAAGTAAATTGGAGTCACAATTTTATATTTTGTGACCTATTTAAAATTAGGTGAGCAACACGAACCGTCTAACTCGAATTACACTAAACACAGAGCCGTGGTTTGTTCGTGTGTAGCCCATGAACACGACTTGGATGATTCGTGCTCCTCGCACGACAGAGCCACGGTTGTTACGTTTTTCGTGCACAAACACGCTCCTTCTATGCTACCCCATGAATTTTTGGCCCCCTTCCCTGAATTTTCACCTCCCAACATCCATTGTTAACTTACGATTTCAAGCCTACTTGTGTGAATTACATTCCAACGATACTGATTTATGATTGGTTATGTCAATTTCAATCAGTCTTCCAGTAATCTCCCTAATTTTCACAAAATTTATTACCAACTACAGAACTACACTATTTAAACGAGTTAATAAGAAGAGAAGGACCTAAATTATTGTATTTTTTCCAGATAAGGACTTAAACTATTAGCGTTTACAGTTAAGGACCTGTTAGTAAACTCCATTAACAATCTTCATTGAAAACGTAATTTGCCGTCAGTTTAACCAATTAACAAAACTTATACGGAGTAGATTGTTAGGAGTAAACTTTTATCAATTACATATCTTGTGTTTCGGTTTCCTGGTTAAAGCACTAGTCCTTGCAAATTGGGCTCATGCCCGCTCGACGGCCCAGCTCCGCCCCGGGTTCAGCACGACACGGCACGACTCGATAGAGAAATCTGGGCCAGCCCAAGCTCGACACAACCGTGTCTTGTGCGGGCCGCGTTTCATTAAAAAAAACGTGCTCTGGCCTGGTCCTGCACGACACTAATGCCGCTTTCCTTTCCAAGCCGGGTTAAAGGGTTCTTTCGGAACCTCGTAGTTTGTGGGCTCGGGTCCTTCGATCAAAGTACTGCAGTGGCAGGTGCGACATTGACATGTTCATACCCAAACCGAATATGTGTAATGTGTGGGCCCGAATTTCATCGCAAGCTAAGGTTATTAGGGAAGGTACCTCATTGGCAGTTGGCAATGGACGCAAGACGCTATTTTGGGACCACTCTTGGATTGATGGTATTTGTATATAGGATAGAGCTACTACGGCAATTCCCAATTCTATATTGGGCGCCACCCTCGGAGATATGTGGAATGAGGAAACAGGCTGCAAATGTGACATGTTTGCCAATTACCTGTCAAAAGATGATCTATTAAAAATTGCAGCATATTCATTATATACCGCTCCTTATACTGAAGACTCTTTATATTGGAACGGTACGTCTAGCGATAAGTTTAATATCAAGTCTACTCTCGGCTTCCTCAAAGGACTCGATATTTCGTTTGCAAACTCTCTTAAGTGGCATATAATATGGAAATTGCCGGTACAACAAAGAATAAAATTGTTCATGTGGCTCGCTGCGCATGGTAGGCTTATGAGTAATGCTAATCGCATGAGACGCGGACTTACGGATGCTTAATGCCCTAGGTGCCTCGACGGTGAAGAAGCTACTGAACATTTACTCCGTAGCTGCCCGGTTTCCAACAGTTTTTGGCAGCAACTTAATATGGACAGAGTCCCCTCATGTCACTCTTCGATCTTTACAGATTGGCTTACCGATAATGCAAGTAATTCACACCCGCACATGACAAACAATTGGCTATGAGATTTGCTATAGTATGTTGGTGGATATGGAAGTGGAAGAACCATATAGTTTACGGCAGAGACGATGAGAATCCAATAAATATTTTACGTTTCCTTCACACCGAGTTTTAGTCATCTCGGAGAGCATTCGATAGGTTCTCACTATTGAGCCCATCTCCTGGCTTTGCACGGCAAGAAGTTTTTATTTGGTGGAGTCCTCCACCCCACGGATGGGTTTTACTAAATACCGATGGATCCTCTAAGGGTAATCCACGTCGCGATGGAGCATGAGGCCTACTTCGTAGCAGTGCTGGTGACTTCATTTCCGCGTTTTACTTCTCATGTGGAACTTGCACTTCTATGAGAGCTGAGCTATTAGCTCTTGAAAAAAGGCTTGGAATAAGCCCGAGGGATGCGCATCGACAAGCTTCTTGTTAATATGGACAATGCGACGCATCCACAAGCTTCTTGTTAATATGGACAATGCGACATGCGTACTGCTAATAAATGAGGAGCAAACTAGTAACAGCCTTAGGCTGTTGAGCTCCCACTGCAAAGATTTCATTCGTAGCGGCAACTGGGTCATCAAGATAGAACACGCATACCGAGAAGCCAATAAAACAAGCGATTGGTTAGCCAATCATGGGGTTACAGCTCACTTCAATGCTACTATTATCACCGATCCCCCGAAGCTCTCCGTCAAATTATTCGCGAAGACGTTCTTGGCGTCATTACTCCTAGATTAATCGCTATTTAATTTCTATAAAGTCTGATATATTACATAAGATGTATAATTTTTTCCCAAAAACGAAGGGAGTATTTAATGACTTGGCTTTCACTAATTACAACCAGGTTATTACTATAGTACTAGTTAATAACATCCATAACAAGCTTGCGAGACTTGAAGATAGACCATCTTAAGCGCCGTTGGTAACCCGCTACAATAAGTGCAAGTGACAACACCAAAATCCATTTAAACCCCATCTGTTATTTTCAAATTAACCAAGTTATGCTTCTCAAAAACACCATTCATATCTAAAAGACAATTGAGTATTGACACTTGTATAATGCTTTTAATGTCTAAACCTATGGTATAAGAGACCGAGTACTCCTCCGTTCCAATCAATAACTATCTTTATTTCAAAATCCACCTCACGAAAAAGTCAAATAGATAACTATCTATTCGGAATTTGAGACGGAGGTAGTACAATTTAAAGGAAATGTAAGGCCGACTTACTAATTTGCGCTCTTCCATCTCCGGCTCAGCAGCCCATGTCAAAAATGTGACCACATCTTTCACCATCTACACGCAAATGTCAAATCAGAAGTTTTATTAATGAACGTTGAATTGCAACTTTGAACCAAAGTTGGATTGTTTAATGATGGTACTTAATTACCTGACTTTCGGTTGCTGGTGTTCCGTCTTCATACTCCACTGCACCATCACTGAGCATTTTCGGCATTACAATTGCTCCACCAGGGAAGTATGGGTTGTAGTGTAACCCCTCCCTTATCTTTGTCCAACCAAACATTTCAAGTAAGTAAAAGGAACATTAGCGAGTGGATAAAAACGGAGAGGTACCTTTAGTAAAAGGAATATGATTACCGAAACACCAGCAGGAGGATCGCGGTAGCCAGTCAGAAGGGAGAACACATAGTTCTGGCCATTATGCCTTGCCTGCAAAATCACTTCAGGTTATATGTATAATTGTATATACTGTAAAGTATGTAATTCTTGATACTTTCATTCAATAAGATGGATACATTATATAATACAAGCTACAAGTATGAACAAGTTTGAATATATGGAAGGTATTCCTAAATTAAGTTATTGTGTGCAATATGTGTGGAGTGATTGTAGGGATTGACTTGTGTGATTGATTGTATAGAATAGTTTCCTATATTGTATGAGATTGGTTCACATTAGGATTATTCTTGACACGCTCCCGCAAGATGGACGGGCGATTAGTGAGTCCAATCTTGGATGACAGTGAGATGAAACGCGGTCGTGGTAGTGGTTTGGTTAAGGTGTCAGCCAGTTGATCGTCTCCATTAACATGTTGAATTCGTAGTTTGCCGAGTTGAACTTGTTCGCAAACAAAGTGGAAAGCGATGGCAAGATGTTTCATTCGGGAGTGGAAGATAGGATTGGCGGAATAGTTTGTTGCACCGAGGTTGTCACAGAAGATGACCGGTGTGCGTTGTGGCACCATGTGGAGTTCGGAGAGCAAGGATTGGAGCCACAGAACTTCAGCGGTGGTGTCGGCTATAGCTCGGAATTCAGCTTCTGTGGATGATCGAGATAGGGCACGTTGCTTTTTGGAGGACCACGAGATAGGGTTGTGACCAAGGAAGATGAGGTACCCGGTTGTGGAGATGAAATCGTCTTTGTCGCCGGCCCAATCGGCGTCACAGTAGGCATGTAACGTAGCAGGGGCGTCTTTGATGAGATGAATGCCTTGGTGAATCGTACCATTGAGGAAGCGGAGGAGCTTTTTGAGAGCAGTCCAGTGAGCCGAGGTTGGGTGGGTGAGAAATTGGGCAAGTTTATTGACGGAGAAGGCAATGTCGGGTCGGGTTAGGGATAGGTACTGGAGGCTGCCAATAATGGCTCTACAGTTGGTCTCATCTTCAGCGGGTTGATCAAGTAAGCGGGTTAGGGGCGGGTGGGAAAGCATGGGGGTGGTGGAGGGTCGGCATTCTGCCATATTGTGGCGGGCTAGAATGTCAGAGAGGTATTTTGATTGGTTGAGATGTAGACCATTCTTTGTCGGGGTTACTTCCATCCCGAGGAAGTAAGATAGGTGGCCAAGATCTTTGAGTGAGAAACGAGCGGAGATGGTGGTGATGAAGGTGTTGACGTCGGGTAGGGACGGACCTGTGACAATGATATCATCAACATAAACGAGAACATATAATTTAACGTTAGTATTATCAAAAATAAATAATGAGGAGTCGGAAATAGAGTTGCGAAAACCATAGGTAATAAGATAGTTTTTGAGCTCCGTATACCAAGCTCGAGGAGCTTGTTTGAGACCATAAATCGCCTTACGTAAATTGCAAACATGATTGGGTTGGGTGGGGTCCACGAAGCCGGGTGGTTGGGTCATATACACGGTGTCGGTGAGAGTTCCTTGAAGAAAGGCATTGTTGATATCAATTTGACGAAGGGACCATCCATTAGTGATAGCGAGGGATAGCATGAGGCGGATGGTGGTAGGCTTAATAACTGGGCTATATGTTTCGGTGTAGTCTAGACCGGGTCTTTGGTGGAAACCTTTGGCTACGAGTCGGGCCTTGTGTTGTTTGAGACTACCGTCGGGATTGTAATTAAGGCAAAAGACCCACTTGCAGCCAATCACGTTTTGTGTCGAATTAGGAGATATGAAAGTCCAGGTTTGATTTCGAGATAGAGCGTCGAATTCAGATTGCATCGCTGCTCGCCAAAGGGGATCGATGAGAGCCTGTTTGATGGTGGAGGGAGTGGCGTAGGTGGTGGGGACCGTGGCAAGTCGAGCATACTTGGGATTGGGACACCTAATGTTGTGGGATAGGCGAGTGGCGTGGATGGGGGGTGGAGGTGCAAAAGGGGACGGGTTAGTGTTGGTGTGTGAAGAGGGTAAGGGTGGAGGTTCGGATGAGGTGGTGTTGGGGAGGTCGACAGTTGTGGCAGGGGAGGCAGGGGGGCAGGGGAGGCAGGGGAGGGGGTAGGGAGAGGGGTAGGAGCCGAGGCAGGAGAGAGGGGTTCCATGACAGACACTGCGAAGGTGCACCAGTCAGAGGGAGTGACGGAGGAACGTGGGGCTGTACGGGTGATGAGGGAGGTGTAAGGGAATTGATCATCAATAAAGCGGACGTGACGTGAAGTATAGATATGGGAGGTTAGAGGATCTAGGCAAAGGTAAGCGCTTTGAGTAGGTGAATAACCGATGAAGATGCATTGAGTAGAGCGAGATTGAAGTTTGTGAGTTGTATACGGTTTTAGCCAAGGGAAGCATAAGCAACCGAAATTGTGTAGTTTATGAATGTTGGGTTCTTGGTTAAATAAGGTAAGATATGGAGATTTATTTTGAAGAGTCGGAGTTGGAAGTCGGTTAATGAGATAGGCGGCGGTAGAGAAGGCGTGAGGCCATAGTGTAACCGGGAGGTGGGCATGTGTGAGTAGGGATAAGCCGGTTTCGACGATATGTCGATGACGGCGTTCCGCAAATCCGTTGTGCTCGGGTGTATGAGGAGGAGAGGTAAGGTGGGTGATGCCATTGATATGTAGGTGAGGTGTAAGTTTTTGAAATTCCCCTCCATTGTCGGAGTAGAATCGTTTGATTGGTTTGTTAAAAAAAATTTCGACTATTGCACGAAATTTAAGAAATGTAGGTTTGGTGTCGGATTTTTCGTTTTAATGGATATAGCCAAATATAGTGAGTATAGTGATCGACAAATATTACGTAGTACTTGTATGATTCGGATGAGAGTATAGGAGATGTCCATACATCGGAGTAAATAAGATCTAGTGGTGAATTGGATGTGAGAGACGATTGACCAAAGCTTAGTTTGTGACTTTTATTCAATAAGCAGGAAACACAATTGTCGGTAAGGGAAATGCGTA